>UELX01000997.1:0-54001 GCA_900480035.1 Eupelmus urozonus
AACATAAAATTATTAATAAACTTATTATATAGCATTCCAACAAAATCTTACTATGCTACACGTAGCCTTAATTTTTTCTTAATAATTTTTATTACTATACACTATTTTTATTTTACTATACACTACTCTTTCTGAATAGTTTTTTTTATATATAATAGCAATTAGTAATAATTATAGCAATTTGTCGTTAACATATAATAAGAAAACAGAAAATAGATTTAACTACACTATATGTAGCGTATCTTTCTTAATTAATAACTTTAGTATTTAATGGTGCTATTCCCTTTAATGAATCAAGATTGTTGCTAGTCAATTTATTCTGACTAGCAACAATCTTGGTTCGTGAAATGTCCCATATATATATTTAGGCTACATAGTACTGTATGATATGAATAGTTTAAAAAAAATAATTTAATTATTACTATTAAAATTTAACACGAACATAGTAACAATTATTATAATTAATGATATTTGCTACTACGCCCGTGTTACATTTTACATTATTAACGATTTTAATAATAAGAGTTAAAAAACATGATGCATTCTCATAGTATTTCATTTAATAAGTTAATATTACTATCTAATTTGAAATGAAAAAATTTAGGTCAGGACAGGATTATTAATTTATCCATACGAGAACGTTGATCATAAGATGCTAAAGTTATAAATTACTGTACTTACTGCACTTACTGTATAATTTAAAATGAATTTTTTCTCAATAAATTTTTAATCTAAAACAACGGTTTTGATTAACAAAGTTATACTTGAAAAATTAATCACCTTAATGGAAAAATAATATTTCTACTACAATTTTACTTCATTTAGCCCTCTAGCTGTGGATATTTAAAATCTATTGTATGTGTAAAAATTTTGGAGTTGAGAATATACATATTTGGTTCTTGTTAATCCTTTTAATATACTCATAATTAAAACTAGCATACATTGCCTCAAAATCCACAAAGCTTCTACAATCAATCCAATCCCGCCAGAAATCCCGCATATCTACTTACGCACGCGAATCATCAAAAGCAGCCAGGCTCGCAAGCTAAAAAAGCCAACCCTCGCGCAAAAACAGCCAGCAACGAACGCAAATCCAACACACCGAGCAGAACGCATCGGCAGCGGAGGATATGCACTCGCTCGTCATCATCATCATCATCTCACTCAGTCGCGGGCTCGCATTATGATGCCCTTGAGGGAGCCGGCGCGCGCCTCGGCACGAGCCGCCGAGCGCGGACAGTAGGCCCCTTTGTGCGGCCTATATTTATTTATCTGTCAACAATTACACCGCCGCTGAGAAATCCGCTAATGATTAATTCGCGGCCGAGCCTGGATATGGCTATGAGCGTCCACGTGACGCAACCAGCGAGGATGCGATCGTCGCGCGTTTTTATGCTGTGTATGCGGAGGAGGTTGCTCAGCTTATCGCGCCGATGCGAGCTTTTGTATGGGGGAGAGGAGGGGGCGAGAATTTTTATTTTACGCTGCCTGGAAGTTGTAAAGAGCCGAGCTTTTAATGGTTGGTGATTAGTGCTGTAATTAACGTTTATTGGCTTTTTTATGTCGAGTTATGCTTTTTTTCTAAGAGGGAGTGGATTTTGAAGCGAGTATTAGGCCGACCGTTAGTGATTATACATTAGGATATTATTTTAATGATTTCTAAAAATTAATTGTACGTAATAAATTACTTTATCTGTATACATTAAATAAGAGTTAATTTTTATAAAATATGTCTAGCGGTACGAAAAAGTATTTTTAACGTAGCTCCGACGATTTTTCAAAGTATGTAACTGTGCAAAATACAAAAATTAAAAATATTTTCTAATAATGAAATTTTTAATCATATTTTTTATATTTTTCAGACAAAATTGCACAGATTGATTTTATATAATCATATAATACGAGATTATTAGTTATTAGAAATAAAAAATAACTTGATCAAACAATTATTTTAAAATTTTCATCATTGCATAAATTGTACATCTTACTGTTATTTTTATTGGAATTTTATATTATATTCCTAATTATTAGATTCATAAAATATATAATAATTTACTACTTTTATTAAAAAACGTCGCACATACAAAAGAAAAATAATTGTTGCAGTTAATAAGTAGGATAATTTTTTAATTTCTAATGGAACAGTTCAGCGATAAAATTTCTTTTTTATTTTTTGGATAATGAATGAACAGCGTTTAAGGTTAACTAATATATAACTAGTATAAGTATGAAAATTGAACTTATTACGAGTTACTCATTCTCAATTCTACATGAAAAAGTAAATCTCAATATTTTATGTTGTATTGCGAAAAAGTATTGAATTACAGAGGCCTTAGAGCTTTTATAAAATAGTAAAAATAGCAAATATTTATTATTTATACTTAATCAAAAATATTCATAATAATTTATAATTTTTTAAAACTTAAAAAAAATCAATGGATTTTGATTTATTTATTCAAAGGAATTAATTTAGCAAAAATTGAAGTTACACAAAAGATAGAAAGTACGACATGCTCTTAGTAATAATATTATTGTAAAATAATGTAACTAGAAATACTTTAACAATATTTTTTTTATCAAGAAACTAAAAATTGAATGTGAATTGTATTGTATTAGACAATTGAAATTCTTAATGGAAGTACTATAATTTATATATCATTTACTTTCGATTACAAATTTGTATGATATGGATAACTTAATTTAGTGACAAATTTAGAATAAGAAAGAATAACAAAATTATAAGATTTCTTTATTCCTAGAATTAAATCTAACAAATGTAGACAAATAATTGGTCATGGTTATTCAAAAATTACTTTTTCTTTTTCTTCAATGAAATTATTTTTGGAATAGATTTTTTGAAATTTAATCATTTTTTAACCTTTTAAAAATTGGCTAAATACCTTTCTCAATCTTCAGAAAATTTCAACTGAATTTTTATCTAGTAAAAATAATTCTGCTTATGCTGACAATTATTTTGGTCATAATATGTTGAATTATTATTTTAAAAATTCATTGATTTGCAAAAATGAAGTACTTATTTTAGTTCAAATAAGCCATTTTTTAAAACTAACGATTATACAATATTTGAAGAATAGAGTCTATTATCACCTACATTATTATAATTCTTTTAATTTTGTACAAAAAATGTTCATAAATATCTATAAATATCAATAAATATCTTGCATTCTTATAATTATGAATATAAAATTACAGGCACTGTCAATTATTAGCTAATGAACTATTAATTATTCAGCATACAAAACTATTCTTAATGTACGTATAATAATGTAAATACATATATAAAATTTCAATGGCGTTCTCTTCATCTAATTCAGAACTTGAGTCTCAAGATGTCGAGGTCCCATCGTTGATTTCGGAACAAAATCAGCTTTCACAATGATCTCAGAATCAAATACATCTGTCAAATCATTGTGAAAACCAGTTTCGTCTAGTAGGCAGCCGTCGGTGTGTAGATCTTCTCCATTGTTTTTATAATTTTTACGTCGATTTCTTCGTAACTTCGTGAGCATTTCTCATCATACTGATAGTCCCTAAAACATAAATTAAACTGTTATTATTCAAATTCAATTATGCAATAATTTAAATAAATATTGAACAAAATAGATTTTATCGTGTTATATATTTAAACAAAAACGATAGCCATCTTTCACAGCAGGTCTAACTTAGAGTCACTATACTTAAATCTAAAAAGCAGAATCACTTAATAAACTTAAATCATACGTTATTCCAGGAATTTCCAAAAAATCGATCGATCAAAAATCACACTAGCCACACAAAAACGTACCAGGCGTACTTCGATCCCACCGAACTTCTCCTTCAACCAAACCATAAAACTCCGCTCCTAATAATCCAAGGAAAAAGAAAGAGCCAGGCTTAAGCACGCGTATATAACTAAAGTATGGCGCTTTGATATAATGCAGAGTGCTGCTCAAGCCCGGAAAAGTAAATATTATTGGAAGTAGACGCGTTATGAGTATAGGCTGCTTGGCGCGTTGATTTCTCATCGCGGGCGCCCCGAGAAATTTGAAATTTTAGCCTCACTTGGACGAAAGCGAGAAGGCTAAACTCCCCGAGTGCGTAGACGTGGATTTGTTTCCTCGAAAAGTCCTAAAACAACAGGGGAAACGTGGCGGGAATCGTATTTATGGGATGAAAGTTTTATTGAGATGAGGGAATCGAGTTGTGGCTTGTGGGTGTAAGTTAATTAAGAGTTTTGAATTGCTTGTAAATGAAAAAGGAAGGTTATGAATTTTGCTTGGAAAATTTAAATGTTTGTAGCTCAAGATTTATTCAATTTTATTTTATTTATTGCTATGCGATATTGTAAGTAATGGTTTTATCGAATTTTAATCTACGGTTATCAAACTCTTTAAACTCTTTATATATTTATTAAAGATGACCAAACTTAAACCTACACATCTCAAAATTCACATACCTCAAATACCTAACAATCTCACTCATAATTAATTACCAACCCAGCAAATTAAACCACTCTTCATCGCTCTCCGCGGCCACTCGTCAAAAAAAATGAACCCAATAACCCGCGATCAGCCGCGATTTACATCAATCACAATCAATTAAAAAAGAAAAAAAAAATCATCGGATCGAAGAGCGCGCGGCGAGAGGTCACAGCTCTCTTGGCTGGATCGCGCGGAATGCGAGATGTACGATGATCAGTGATATTCGAGCGGCCCCGACGGCACCTTTCAAAAGATACCGATGCGCGCGATCGGCTTTTGTAAAAAGTTTTGTTACGGCACGCGAACGTATACATCTCGCGGGCAGCTGTATTCTTAGACGTATCGCCGCGGCGATTGTTGTGACTCTCGCGCTGACGAGCGATGATGCGAGCGCTTTTAGTGACTCCACGTATGAGGTGTGTATATTCGTGGAGAAAGATTGTTGCTTTTTTTCAACGCTTAGCGGATAGAAGTCGAAAGCTTTTGATTCGAGATAACTATTTTAAAGGGTGACCGTTACGCTGTACAAATTCCGTTTTCGTAATCCATTGTAAAAGTCAAAATCTGAATGTAGCTTGCTGATGAGTCGCAAAATTTTTATCGAGTAGAGGAAGAAACGCAGCGACGATAAGCTTATCAAAGTAACCGGCGCGCTGACAAACATCGTGACCCCATAGAAATTCACTTCCTCTCATAAAGCCACGGAGGTCCCTCGTTAATAGCCAAGTCTACTCGGCTGTGTGCGTGGAGCTCTGCGTCATTAATATCGGAGGATAATAAATTTTATCCGGCCTCTCGCGCCGGAGTCTTGAACGACGGGCACTGTGCGAGCACGCGGAAATCTTTAAACTTCAAAAATAATATATTCTCCTCGTTCTCGTTTCGTGAGCGTACTTTTTTTTATGCGACTGTATTTATTTACCAAGAAGTCGAGCGAACTTTTTTATCTTAATACTTGGGTAGTTGAGTTTTATGGAAATTGGATGACAATGAAATTTGCTAATTTTATAACGTTGTCCTGAGAAACCACGTAAAGCTGTTTGTGTGTTTGTTAAAAATTAATGTGAATTTTTTATCTGATTAGTTCGGAAAACGCGTTGATTTTAATTTATTTTTAAAGTTATGGCAAAACTAACCGTAATCCAATACCCGGCTACGTAGTAACGGTCTTATCTAGTCTAGTCTAGTAATTAAAAGACATATTTCTTATATGCGAAAGTATACAATTGCTCAATCCAAAAGAATGAATCATAAATCAGACTCTAAAACTATATTATTTTGTCATTAAAACATTAAATTTTTTAATAAAAATTTAAATGAAATTACAAACACCTTTAGTAGTTAATACCGTAATCTACCGTGCCGACCGACAACTCTTAAGTATCCGTCGGTAATACTCATAGTCGATAAGTCAGAAAGTCTCGCACAGTCGATACATTGCCACCATTACCTCATACGTGCTACCTTACCGGCATAAACTGCTTTACCAACCGAACATTTGCCCACCCATTACGAAATTCAAACTGTACACACACGCGCTCGTCGGAATTCCTCCTCGTCTTTTCTTCCCACGGAACGGGTTCTAGGCCATAATTTATTCCAGTCCCGAAAATCCCTCGCCGAGAACAAAAAAGCATAAAAAAGAAAGCTAAAAAAACGCGAGAAAAGAGGTACGTAAAGCCGGGAATTGCGCAACATTATAACTTTGGGGAACGAGGAAGAAAAAGGCCAGAACGCGACGAAAAGCTGGGCGCACGATGAAAGAAGAAGACGAGCACACGCGCGTGCGTATAGGAAGAGTCGCGCGCTCTTCGAATATAATTAAGACGAAAATAGAACGGCATGAATTAAATTCCATTAGTCCCGGGCGGCGCGCGTGTTCGCTCTCCCTTTTTCTTTTGTCTCTAGCACCTACGCCGCTCGCTCTTTTTCTCGCCTCTTTTCCGAGGCTAAAACTCTTGGCAGATTGCTGGAAAATGAGTTTTTTTTTATTTTGTAATATGATAGGAAGTAAAAATATAGCTTCTTTATCTTTGGACAAGCGAAAATCAACCTTGAAGCGAATAAAACGCTTAGAAAACTTCATCAAAAAGTAAGCAACTCAAGATTTATCCATAATGAAACTTGAAATTTGTCACGTGAAAATTTCTCGCTACTACATCGTCACACACGTTTCGCAAATGCTAACCAGTCGCGCGCAGTTAGACGAGTAATTCGGCTCGCCGGCGTGCAATTCAAGACTTGTCTAATGCGCAATACTTTTCTTCTATGTTGCGGCGTTGCGCTTCGCTCTTTTTTTTTCTTATTCCTCTATACGCTTTACGCACACGCGAGCGCCGATTCTTTGCGAGCTCCAGCGAGCTTGAACTTTTATTAGCTGCTTATGGGCTTTGGTAATTGTGCTTTTTTCTTACGATTAATTGAGTTAGTGTAAGTTTTGAAGGTGAAGAAAAAAGGGGATGCAATTTTTTTTTTTTTTTTTTTTTTCTGAAATATCAATGAATGATTAGTGGCTAAGAGTGGTTCTATCAATGATATGTATTTTTAATGAAGGCGTTTCGGGTTGCTATTTAATTGCTATTTAGTCTGAAGAGGCTAGTGTAGCTTATTACTGCACAAGATAGTCTGCTAACAAAGAGTTGAGTATAAACTATTCTTCGTTCGTGGCGATCAATAGAGTCGTTTTATAAAAACTTTATCAACGAACAATAAATTCATTTTTCTTTAAATTGCTATTCAATTGTTTCATATTTTTTTTAAAAATAAGTACAAATTAAAACCTAGTTATAAAGTCTCTAAACAATAAACATGAACATGAAATTAAAAAAAAAAGATTATAAATAATAGTTCACCGTTTATCCATTGCAAAAAAATAACTCTCGTTCGATCAACTCGGCATCCCGTCAATCCCACAATTTTCATTCATCTAACAAATTTCAATGAACGAGCGATTAAAATTTCGATAAACAGACTCGCGCGCGTGCGGACAATGTTTCTCAAGCGCGATGAGAACGAGAAACAGAGACAAGGAAAAAGTTGAGCAATATCCTCTATTCGCCGAGAAGAAACAAACGGCCTGGGCATCAGAGAAAACTGTATAAAGCGACAGAGTAGAGTTCAAAGCGAGAAGAAAGAGAGCAAACGAGAGATAGGGGGAAGGGTCAACATAATTCCGGGCTAATCTCGCCGGCAGAGCGCGTAAGTCGGACTTTGTCACTCGGCGCGATGACAACGCCGCATTTTTATGATCGCAGGCGAAACGAGAGGCTCGAGCGCGAAACGAGAAATGCCTTCGATACGAATATGTGGAATAGTTACTTTGATTGTTAAAATGAAATCCTGTTAATTATAGACTTACTATTTCAAAATTTACTTCAAAAATAAGAAAAAAAACTGATTATTGTGTAATCTTATATAAACTTCTTCAACTTATTAATATTAACAATTACTATCGCCCTCAACCCATCCCTAAAACCAAACCACAAAAAAACCTTCCACAAACACAATAATCCGCAACCCAACAAACCCACCCACGCATCAGTCAATCCATTCTTCTTCTCAACTTCAAAATTCCAGCCGAACGCACAGCCACTCGGACAAAGCGAGCGCGCGCGCGCGCGCGGCCTATCTCTCTTTCGCGCTATATACGCGGCGTAGTAAGGCGGGCCATTCAGCAAGCCAGCGCGCGCGCGCGCGCGAGCCATTGATACAGAGGCGCGCGAGAGCGAGCGAGCGAGGTCAGCTATTTGTACGCGTGACAGAGCCCTCCGGGGAATCTCGCGACGATACAGCGCGCTTTACTTCCTTTTCGCGCTTTTCGGACGACCAATAGTCTGTTTTATACATTGTCGCGGACAAGCTTTGCTGGAGATGTTTTTTTTTTTTTTTAGTATGGCTTGATTTTGTTCCGGAGGTAGGTGGAAGGTTAATTGGGGTAGGTTGTTGAGAGGTAGGGTGTGTTTATCGAGGGCTGGTTTTTGTTTGTGGAGGGTGGAGACGGGTATAGATTGGCTGACCTATTTGTGGCTGAGCCCTTCAGATTTTCGCGGCTGGCTTTACGTAAGAAGCTCTTGGAGAGCGAGCTTGCTCGAGAGCGCATGAATAATTAAATGCCTTTGGTTGCATGCGCGATAAATTTTTGGACTTGTGTTTTACCTACTTTTTCTTTTGCCTTTTTCTCGTAGGCTCGGGGAGCTGGCTTTAATTTTTAATTCACTTGTAATTATGCGATCTGCCTGCAATGCGTCAAAATCTTAATAAGCATTGTTATTTTTGTTGAAAAAATGTTAAGTTATAAAAACTTTGGCTTAAAGCTTTTTTTTGAACTTTATATT
Organism: Eupelmus urozonus; assembly: GCA_900480035.1. NCBI lineage: Eukaryota > Metazoa > Arthropoda > Insecta > Hymenoptera > Eupelmidae > Eupelmus > Eupelmus urozonus. The sequence goes on from UELX01000997.1 coordinate 8,816, forward strand.
TTGTCAAAAAATTTAATTAAATTAATGTTTACTTTTTAATAATATTTTTTTTAAATTCAAGTAAGTTGTGATTTTTTAAAACTTTACGTGTCATCACATTTCAAAAATATAACTTAGTACCTTACCATGAGAAATATAAACGGTGTTTGGAGAGAAGATGGAATCAGTTCCTGAAACAAAAAATAATTGTTTTATTATTGATACAGCTAAATGCATTATTAATTTTTTATTGAAATGTAAAGTTGTAACAATACAACTTTTCAAAAAATCTAATTTTATTATTTTAAAACGCCCAAAGACTTAACTTTCTCAAGTCAAAGCTCGACTATTAAAAATCCCATTGTTATCGCTCGCAAACGTATCCGATCATTTCCCAGCAATCAAACTCGTTAAATTCGCACGAACCTACATCTTCCACCCACTCTATCACTTCCCCCTCCACCAACATAAAATAATTTTAACATCTAAATCCCAAAATCCATACCCAACAAATAACATTCCACCCATGCCACCAATGCCCAACTTCAAACCCAGCCGATCGTTTCCAAGCCGACTTAGAAACAACTCTTCGCTCTATGCATTACAACAGGCCGTTCCGCGAGTATACGAGAGAGAAAGAGAGAAATGTCAGAGCGCGCGAGTATAGGCACCGCAGGGTTAACGAACCTCGCAGCGCCCGACGAGGCGCATTAGCGCACGCGGATTGTCATTACGGCGGAATTATCGCTCCCCCGCGGCTCCTTTTGTCGCGGCCTGCAAAATGTGGGATATGCCTTCCTCGAGCTTATGCTTTTGCTTAGACACTCTGGGAAAACTAGCGGATGTGTCTTTCTTTTTGAAGAATAGCAGCAGAACCTGTCGATATGCATCGCATCGATATAGACTTGATTCTACACTCGAATAAAAAAAAAACAGAGAGCAAAGTGTAAATCGCGCTGAACGATCCGCACATCAATTAAGAGCCCAGAGCTCTTAGAGCATGCAACATTTTCGCTTCTTTACGGGCGCTAAAAATAGCGAGTCTCAATTGCGGAATCCCGCGAGAAGCGCGCATCTTGATACGGCCAGTGTGCCGCAGAGGCGCGACTAATTGTTCTAATTAAAAGGGAGGATATGTCGCGCGCGCGCGGGCCGCTCCGAGAATAGCAGCAGGCGGTTTATATTTGCGCGCCCTTACGGCTATTTTTGCGCGAGCGCGTCTCAATTGAGACGAGGATCGGGGCGCAAGAGCGGCTGAGTAAGTAATATGCGCGATTGCTGGATCATATGAGATGCTGTGACATCGACACTCTTGAGAATCCGCGACGAGATGGAACTGAGAGAGGATGTATAGTTTAGTAGATGAGAACGGAGACAGTCTCTGATGGACGTTGTTGGATTGTTTTAGTTTTTTTTTTTCTTTCTATGATACGATTGTTGCGATAATTTAGCTAGATAATAATTAAATCATAGTTTAAAAATGGTAAAATAACTGATGTATAAAATAAGCAAAAGGCTCGAAGCATCGTCCTTCGAAAAATCCAGGCTCGCTCCGCCGTCTACAAAAAGGTGGGCGCGTGTCTTTTAAAGCCGGTGTTAGCCGACAAGCGACCCTGGACCTACATCCTCTCGGTTGCAATTAAAAAATCCTCCGCTACTCTCACATATCCGAACACGGGATCGTGCTTACACATCTACAGATCGTATACACATATACCCACACGCGTATGCGCAGCCCTTAAATAATGGAATCGCGTTTCTCGTTTTCCAGGAACGAGGAGAGGCGCCTGCTCTCACACAGAAAAGAGCCCGCTCACGTGTGTATATATATATATATATAAAAGGCCGCTTGCCGTTTGACGATTAAGTAAATGCGAGCGGGAGAGAGAAAGAGAGAGAAAGAGAGAGAGGGAGCAAAAGCCCGAGCGCAGAGCGGCTACCTATACAAGGACCTACGACGAGCAGCGACCAGTGGGAATGGAATGCAGGTACAGCGCGAGAGAGCCGGCCCCGCGGATCCAGCCTGAGAGAGTCGAGAGAGAGCTGTGCGTTTCGTTGGATTATTCGCTCTTTCTCTCTGTCATATCGCGCCTGAGCACAAGCCGTTTTCACGGCCGATTCGAGGAGTCTTATAAAAGAGCTGCTATACTGGGAAACTTTGCTTTTTAGGAGCTATAGAATAGCCATCTTTATTAGAAATCTTTTCGAACTCTACCGCCACAGCGAAAATTGAATGGATCAATTCTCGCGCGGAAAGTATATTACCGCTACGGCTCTCTCGCGGCACCGCTATAGCACAGCCAAAAAAACATTGGCACGTGCGCCCCCTCGAATCGTCCTACATCCAGCCAGCCAGCTCTCCCACATTAGAAACTACAGGCCCGGCTTGCGCGCAAAAAAAGGAAGAGCTCGCCTCGTGTATGTATGTATATACTCTCGCACAGCTCGTCCGCGCGCGCGTATATACAGTCTCGCACACGGACACGTGCGCGGGCGGCTCTGTGGGTCCATCGGAATGCGGCCGGCGGCGCGTCCCCCTCGTGCGCGCTAACGCGCCGAGAGCCGGCCTACTTGCGCGCGTCTCTGGGACGAGGAGAGAAAGACGACAACGAGCTGTCTGTGTGTAGTTTTCGGACGATTGGAGAATAAGAGAGCTGCTTTTTTGCCGGTATAGAGGGACCGATGGGAAAGTTCTCTTGGTAGAATTATAAAATTCATTTCAAAATTAAATAGGTTGCTCGGTTATTAATATAAATGAAACTGCTAGTCTGCTTCTAATTAGGCCTTAATTGGGCATAACAATATTTGAACAATTAGGCGTACCTATCTAAACACAGTCACCAATACATATACGTATATAATAAAAAAAAAAAAAAAATTTGGTACTCAAAAACTTCCGCGCAGCGGTCAATACGAGACAATGAAAGCAGCGCGGAATGTCTCGAAGTCTGGCCGGCGCAACATCGTTACCACTTGGCCGAGCGCGCGCGCAGAAATCGCGCACTGCGGCGGCCCGATAACGTCTCTCTCGCTCGCCAAGTCCGGGCGATAACTATTTTTGAGGTTCTCAATTTATTAAGCGCGCGGCGAGCGCGCCAAGGCCTTAAAGACGCAATCTATTGTCAAAAATGAAGGAGAAAAATATGATTTCACGAGGGCAGTGCTCCGGGGGGTTTGCTGGTTAAGGAGGCAATTGAAGAGCGCTTCTGAATGGACGCTATCGGCTCCGCGGAAGAGTCAACGACTCGGGCAATGATGCAACTTTGCCCGGGCGTTTCAGGTCTTGTTTTGAACGGCTTTTTTTGGTGGCCATTCTTGATTTGGTGTGGCTTGTATCAGCTTTTTAGTTCCTTGTATGAGCGAGTTGTGGATTCGGCTTGTTATAATGAAAGCATGATTTACAATATAAGAAACTTTTTAAAAAAGTACGGTTTGAAGGTTTCAATAATTGTTTGAAAATTCGAAAATCGGTTTACATGGATAAAAAGACGCAGACTAAAAACATCTGCTTTTGAAAACCTAGAGAAAATCCAAACTATACCTAAATGAACCATTACTCCTCACCATTGAAGCATGAGAAAAATAAAGAAGCTAGTTAGATTTCGAAGCGAGAAAAAAAGTAAAAGAAAGAAAAAGTAAAGCCAGTATTTGCCCAGGTCTATAGCGAGGTTTATGAGCGTCCGTGTATGCACAGTGGGTGGAAATTCCTCGCTGGAATGCATTTCTCTTCGACGTCTTTTTGCGATACGTCCGTACTGCGGAGAAAATGTGTAACAGGATTGCGAATATAAAGGTAAAATGTGCTCGTAAATCTCGTAGCATTTACAGAAGGCTGCCTATCGATATACCGTACTGTATTCCAGCTTTTTTCAATATAAAAGCAGTTGTGCTCTTTGCATTTTTACATTCTTTCACATGTTTATCAAAAATCGATTGCTTTTCCCCTACTCCACAAAATTAAAATAAAAGAAGACGCCTAACCGTAAAACCATCCATCCACCGTCACCCATCTCAAATTCCACAACCCCGCAAAAACGGCAAACTTTCTTCGCTTTTCCCAGCGACTAAAAAAAATCTCTTCCCTTCCGCGGAATCGGCTCTTTCTCACGGCATAAGATCAAGCCTCGCCGCGGATATCAAAAAGTCAGTGTACACGACTGATCCATAATGTATCCACTCTCAGGCGGCGCGCTCGGGAGATTTTAAAAGGCGCCGAGCGATTGACAATGACACATAGCTGCGCGCGCGCGCGCGCACACCTCGTATCATCCTCCATTATTCAGAGACCGAGCGCGGCCAGCCCCCCGCGTATTATCGGGGAATTATCATATTTTAATGGCGCCAGGCGTCTTCTCCCCGGGGCGTATACGCATGTATGAGCTTGCGGCGCCGGAGACGGGATTGAGGCCGGCTTGACCGTGATTGTGGATTAAGGAGGAAGTTGATGTGGTTGATATGGGATTTCGAGGCTTTTTGTGGGTTGGGGATTGAGTTTGTTGGAGGATTTTCGGTTCGCGTTTTTTGATATGAGTAATTTTGTAAGTACGCATTTAGTTCTATGATTTATCAATGAAAATGTTTTCAACGTTACTCATACTTGTGAGTTGTAGAGTCAATACTATAATTTATTACCTTGGAGCAATATAAGCACACGTCAGGCGTGAATGATTTATTAAAAATTTGCATTCAATTATTAAACAAAAGAATAATTTAAATTAATGCACTATAGTAGTTCAAGAAAAAAATTCATTCAGAAAATAAAATATACTTTTTTCCAGAAGAACAAAAGTACCGTTACTTCTTAGTAGAAAAACAAAATAAATAAAACATATTTACGTCATAAATTATATTGATTAAACAACGTAAAAAATTACTGCGATAACCACCCCACCGTACACGCACTGAGCACCTAATGCCCATCGCAGTCGAGGAAGTCGGAATCGAAAAACAGAAATGCGGGTTACACGCAAGGGTTAATGCGCTCAGCAGTAGGCGAGAATCGCAGACAAAAAAATGGTCGTAAGCGCAGATGCATTCATTTTAAATGGCGCGAAGATAGGGATTAAAAAGGGCTGAGAAGCGGAAGCGAGAGGAGGATGCTGGCCTTTTTTCTTGCCGCCTCTTCCGCTCTGTAAAAACGCGAAGGAAATCGTCAAGATTTTTAAAATAATTATTTTATACTTTTAGTATTTTCTCATTTTTCGAGTGTTTGCATAGCAATGTTGCCTGAGGTACTCCGCATTGTTTAATCATCTTTTCAAGAACGCGTTACAACATTAGTTTTTTTCAGCTCTCCCGAGCAAATTAATCAATGGACTTAATTAAAATTTCGCGATAGCTTCGTAATCTGACGATAAAGAAAACTGTTTACATTCAATAAGTTTGAAAAGTTTGAAGAAAGTAGAACGGCGTCAGTTCGCCTGTGAAACTACAAAGAAAAATGTTAAACATTATCTCGAAGCGTTCTTTTGAAATAAATAACGACGGCGCCGTTGTGTAACTTGCTAATTGACAAAGAACATAACTATAAATTAGAGCGTATATATTTTAAATCCGCGCGAGAAGAGGGGAATAAAAACAAAGTCCTCGAGGAAGTTCATCGAACCCGAGAGCTAAATTTAGGTGTGACATAAGTTGCCCAACATTTGACTTGTCATAAATCGCTTGAAACTGAAGCCCCCCTGTGTTTCGCCTTCTTTTTTCGTAGGAAGAAGGCTAATAGTGCTCTCTGTCTATTGACTCAGGCGCGATAAATTTTCCCTCTAAAATTCGGCGCAAAATTTTTTATCCAACAAGACTCTGTTGAAGAAGCAAAGATTCTCCCGAAAAATTCACATGACCCAGCCACCCAGAAAAATCCTGAACAGAGAGCAGCTTCAGAATCCATGCTGATAAGTCAGAGAGCAGCTCTTTCTCCTTAGACTCTCTCGGCTCGTTCGCGGCCGAAAAAAGAAGGTCACACTTGGCGAAGGAATTCGGCCCATATAAAAGCGGCTGCGCGCGTGGCTGTCCGTGAAATTGAAATTTATTATACCTGAGAGAGGGAAAAAAGAGGCTCGCCGCGGCTGAAAGAGGAGGAGCGAGAGAGAGAGAGAGTAGCGGAAAAGTTTCGGGGGCTATACGGCGCTAATTGACGCCTCTCTCTCTCTCTCTCTCTCGCTCTTGCCATCGGACGAGGCGCGATAAGAGAGTCCGCACGTGCGGAGGTGAAATCGGGTTGACACGTGTGTGTGTGCGTGTGTGGTGGGTGAGTGAAGAGGCATGGGCTTCGTTTAGCTACTTCCGGCGAGTTTAATGAAGATTTTATAATCCGCGTAGTTTCGTAGTTTTTGGTAATGCGTTACAATTATACGTCAATTTCACGCAGGACAATGTCTAAACTATTATTACAAAGACTATTCGCCAGCTCGCTTTCCATTAAAAGCGAATAAATCAGCGATTGCGTAATATCCAGCTGCGCGCGTATATATACAGACGCAGAAAAGTGTATATCCTTCGGCGCTGGCGGCTGCTCCAGAGGCGGCCCGCCGAGGGGGCGACGAGCGACGACCCGAGAATAAAGATGCCGTGAGACCTTGGCACGGTTTCGCGGCGACGCCGAGAGAGCCGCCCGTTTTTACGATCCGCGATGGCAATAAAGGCGTAGGAGAGCAGCGCTCTCTTCTTCCCTAGAGAAAGAGAGAGAGAGAGAGTTCCGGGACGAGGAGAGTGCTCTGACCTTTTCGCCGTCTGTTCAAATGGAAGCTGAGTAGGTCTAAACTTTTAGATTCGCGTTCGATTCAATTGGTATATGTGGAAGTAATTTATCGCAGATGGTCATTATTTAGACAATAAGAAAATGCAGAGAGCAAACGGTATTTTAACGGGACAATGTAAAACTGCTCGGTAGCTTTCGAGCGAGATAAAGCTTGAGGAGCGCAGTTTTTGTCCCGGCCGATCGCAGTCAGCTGTGCCGATTGCAACGCGTGAGCGAGCGTCGCGCTTCGCGGAGCTTTGCATGCACGATTGCTTGCGCCCCGGCGACTTTTTTGCCGCTACTCTTTCTGCAGTTTCTATCCGCAAGCTTCTTTTTTCCATCTACTGTAAATTTCGTTCCACGAACTAAGGCATGGATGAAAAAACGTATAGTCTATACGTTACCCACTAATCATTCAATTGACTCTGACCGAAAAGCCAGAGGCCGCTAATCCTCCCTAAAACGCCTCTAATTACGGTCTCTAAGGATCGTTTAAAACATAATCTCGATCCGGCTCGCGCATATCCAGACTCGCCTAGAGAAGATACAGCTCGCACGCGGCGCGAGGAGGCAGGAGCGGAGTAGCTGCCGCGCGCGTGGGACCAAGTCGGCTCAAAAAGTCGCACGACGAGCCAGCGGTTCTCAGCAGCTCGCGGCGAGAGCCGAGGCTTGTACGCGCGTTTACGCTCGATTGATAAGAGACGAGTTGCGAGGCGATTCAATTAACGGGAGAGAGAGATGGGAGCGCGTGATTTTAATGGCTGCCTGAGGAATTTGGGGAATTTTTCGATTGGTTTTGGCTTTGGGTTTTGTGGTTATTAGTTTTATGGGGTGTATGGTGTACTTACATTTTTGCTTGCTGAAATTTGGGTTGCTGATTGAGTATGAAGTATGCTTTATGGCGGGTGGAGGCAGGTGATTCTGTAACAAAAAGACGAGACATTATTAGTAAAAAGTATAGATAAGAAAAATTTTTATAAATTTATATTTATTTCGAAATTTTGTTGAGACGAGGCTAATCAGAGCGTGTTCAACTGTAAGAAAAGTTAATCCAAAAAATCTTTTCAGAACCTTACCCTAACAAAAATTAAAAACTTAAAATTAACACTCCTTTATAGACAAAACTTGAACCAAGCATACATCATCACTAAATTAAAATTTAAACCTTTATCCCAGAACAATAACTCCCGAAACACACAGGAGCATCCCGGGCCTGTATCAATCATAGCGTATAATCGAGTAGCCGAGCTTCCCATCTATACGCAATTACCGGCGTCGGTGGCGCCGGCAAAATCAATGATTCCGGCCACGCTCGCAATCAGACGGCCCGAGGCCGGCCGATTTCCCCACGGCCGGGGAAAACGGAGAGCGCCTCTATAGATCGAGTTGCCGAGCACGTCGGCCCTGGACAATCTAATCTGCTCGGGACGCTGCAGCTGTATACGCCGGACTCGACGGACGGACGAGTGCGCGGAGATGGGACGAAATTAGGGACTGCGTTTAAGGAGAGGGTTGCTTATTGGATTGGCTGGTGTGAGAGGTGGATTGGTGTGTTTAGTGGGTGGGATTTGAGGTGTTTGGAAGTGATATGGCTTTTTAGTTTGGGGTTAATTTGGGTTTGTTGAGTTGGCGTATTTTAAGTTTTGGGAATGTTTGAGAATAATAGTGTTTTGTAGGAATTTTATGGATTTTATAACGAAGTTGCGATATTGTTGTAGGTAATTATATGCGGTGTCAAGATTTTTATGTAGCTATTAAAATTTTATTATATTGTAATAAGCATGTGAAGATATAATAAAAGATATTGAGAGTAAGACATTAATGATCGTCCCCATGAATAAAACATGATGTACGCTTTTTATTATTGCTGCACAAGCAAATTACAGTAATAAGAAATCAAACCGTTAGAAGTAACTGGTTCTTTTACAGTTTGCACGCTGTAATCGAATACTACAATGTTTCCTTAATGTATTGGAGCTTGAGAAATTTAACAGAGTGAAAAATGCAAAAGAATAATACGTACATTAAATCTTGTATGTAAGCTTCTCTTAAGATGTTTTATTCACCTTTTAATCAATTCACCGACGATAGCTTCTGCACTACTTCAGCAACGCAAATCCAATTTCACCTCATCCCATAACGACACTTACGCAAAAACTTTGATCGTCCACACAAAATCTTGTCGATACTCAGATTTCAGAACCGAAAAAAAAACTACCATCCCCCAAAAATCTTTCCACAAGCCACTCCCCCACAAGCAACCCTTATCACACCTAGCAAATCGCCTCCTCCTCCAGGATTCGATAATCTAACAATCAGCCCATATCGCCTCAGACGATCTCCTCGGTTAAACCATCTCCAACCACGACACCGAAACACACAGAGCGAATCTGGCGCGCGAGCGGTAGCCGACTGTGCTGCGGCCCGAGGGACGAACGAGCGCGCGCGCGCTGCCCGAGTTCTAACGAGCAGCTGGCGTAATCCGAGGGTAAATACGCACAGGGCGAGCTGGAGGGGCTGGACTCGAGGTGGGGAGGGGGGTGGGTTAAGTTTTTCGGCCTGCCGCGAGCGAAGAGATTTTTCGATGATGGAATTGTCTGGCTGGGTTATGAAAATTTTGCCATGATTGGCTGGTTGCTTTTTTATGGGGGAGATGATTGGGATTTTATTGCTGAGGGAGATGCTGATTGATTCGGTTGGTGCTGAGCTTTATTAGTGGCGAGAGGATAGGTATGGAAGTGATGCTGATATTGGATTTTGTCGCGACGTTTATTTTATGGGCTTTTGTTTTTGGGGAAGGGATGAGCTAATGAATCGACGATGATAAATAGACTGACTAACCTATTGAATTAAACGGTGAGACTAGTTCATTTTTCATAAGAGTTACGTAAATGAACGATAAATCAAACCAAGCAGTTGCATGTCAAAATTCACAACGCGTAAACTCTCTAAAAACCATAAAATAAATTACATTGTAGAAAAGCTAACGCATAAAACCATAAAATAAAAAAATCCGAAGCACCCAACACCAGCCCAACTAAATCACTCTCCCCAATCATCAAAGTCCCGACAGCTCCGAAAATGCCCTTACACTAGCCAATCCCTCTCAGCCAATCGCGATTATAATTCCTCCGAAAATCCCATCACAGGCCCGTAAACCAACTGTCGCGAGGCAGCAGAGCGCGCAGTCAGCCTCCTGTCCACAAATCCAACAAGAAGAAAAAAAGAAAAAACTCCTCACAATGCTCACTCGTGTATTTCTCCATACACACATATATATATCCAGCATTGCAATCGGGCTCTCTCATTGGCGCGATATTCATCCTGGCTCGGTCTCCTCCGAAAAAGTAGCGCGCGCGAGCTCTCGAAAGAAGGGAAGGAAGGAAACGCGCTTGTAGAGAAAAAAAAAGAGACGAGGCGGCAGGAAGGAAGAGAGGGGAGCGAGGGCCACGTGTCCCTGACACATCTGCCCCGCGCGCTCGCGCGCGCGCGCCAAGAAGAAAAAGGAAGAAGGGGCCCCATTATATAGCTCTGCGCGCAGGGCAGTTTACCTTAGCGCGCGCGCGCGCGGGCTGCTTCTCTCTTTTCTTGCGCGCGATGTTGTATGTATATACGTGTATAGATATTTTTCGGCACGAGACGCGTGTGTATAAGCAGCTGCTGGCTTTATTCGCTGCTGCTGCTGCTGCTGGAGTCGCGCGTTTCTCTACACCTGCCCCCGGCGCGCGGCTGCTGCTGCGAGTGCAAGATTTGGATGAGGCGCTGCGAGGATGTGTGCGCGATACTTTTTTGATTAATTTTTTTTGCGAGTTGGTTTTGTGATTTTGTATAATTTTGTTTTTTATAATGATGGATTAGCGAGAGATGTGCGGAAAATTTAAATTATTTTTTATGTGAATTAAAATAGTTGAACAGCTGCTCTCAAAATTAACCTAATTAATAAAACTTTTTTTTTCAATTATTTTTAACGCAATATCTTACCGATAAAATAACGTTAAAACACTATAAATAAAAATATGCACAACTATATAAGAAATAGATGAGTATAGATTATTCTCACGACTATACAGCTCCCATCCCTATTAATTTCCAGCAAAAATCTAAAACCCACAACAGTCCAACGTCCTTTGCACAGCCGAACAAGCCCCAAAAACTCAAAGGTAATCCAGAAAGCAGCGTGCAAAACGGGAGCATTGTAATAAAAAGCCCGTTAAAATATTCTTTTTAAAAAGGGCGCGCAAGTTCAGACTCGCACGGCGAAGATAAAAGCCAAAGCCTTAGCCTCTCCCTCTCATTCTTTCCGCCACGGGATTAATGGCGGAGCTCTTTCTCAAGGGGACGAGATTCTCTCCTCTCTCTCTCTCTCTCGCTTAACGGAAGAGCAAAGGTCGTTGCTGCAGCTCGTGGAGGAAGCGGAGCGGAAGCATCTCGCGCGCGAAAAGAATGAGAGAGTTTGCAGCCGAGTTCGATCCAGTTTTTGATACAAGAGAGAGAGAATAGGAGAGGGGCTCGTTCGATCGAGTCCGTTACGCGTGTCGAGACACTTTTTTTCTGGAGATTTTGTTTCTGTGTGTGTGCTTGGTTTTATGGGAGCCTCAGGTTTACGACTGTTTGCGATATTAAAGGTTGTTTGATACGCGGTTTTGTTAAGAAGGTTCAAGTCCTAGGACTTGATTTGATTGTGACGCTCTTTTTGTAGTCAGTAAATATTAGACGCTAAACTAGATGGAATTTTCCCGAATAAATCAGCGCAATAATTAAAAGAAAAACCGCATCCACTAATTAAACACACACGAATCCCCTACCTAAAAAAATCAGCCAGCTCATTTCACGCCCATGTACTCTAGAGCGAGTATACCGCTCGGCCAAAGTGTATATCGCCTAGCAGCTTTAAACGATCCTCGAGAAATCATATCGGCAATTTATACCCCATCATAAAGCGAGCCGCTCTCTCCCCATACTCGGCTCGCAGTCTCAAAGGGGCAGGTGGTGGCTATACACGTATAGAGCCAGATCGAGCTCGCGTTTATTATACGGATTTCGGCGATGCACGCGCTGCGGCGTATATAGAAAACTGGTATGCTGCTTTGGCCGGGTTACCCTAGCTTAGAGGCGCGGATCTCTCGAGAGTCTGTCTCGTTATGGGAGCTTTATGGAAGGGCGTAGCTCTCTGGTTGAGGCGATGGAGCCGCTCGTAAAATTACAGTGTATGAGCGGGATTGTGTGTGTACGTTTTTTCGTTTATGTGCTTTTATATTGGCTGCGAGACCTTTGGAAGGTTTAGTGCTGGGGTACTAGTTAAATGGAGTGTTCTTGATTGTATGCGGAGTTTGTATATCTGTTTCTTCTGTAGTAGTTGTAATTTATTAGAGAATTGAAGCTTATATTTATTGGACAATGAAATACGGTCAATCAAGAAAATTCTTAAATAAGCGAATCACACTTGGCATAAACCATAAAATCTTCGAACGCCTAAACCGTAATATTCTTCAGAGCCTATCAAAATAGCCGCTCAGTTTAATCGCTTCCAGCTAACCCTTCTCCAGAAGCCAAAGAAAAAGAAGCCGCCTCTCTAAGATCAGCGCTTAACAATAAGCATCGTAAATCACGAAGGCTCGAAAGAGAGCCGAAAGCTTTTTCCCTTTTTCTAGCCTCCGGCAGGCTAAAGCGAGAAGTTGGGGCGCCGGCCGATTATCTCGGGCGTCGATCGCGCCAACACGCTTACACACACACCGGTAATTAACCGCTAAACGCAATCGGAGGGAGCAGAAAAGCCACGGGATTAGGAGAGGGAGAGAGAGTCGCGCTGTTTGCTAAATTAAACACTGGCTGCGCGCGTGCGCGCTTATCGCGGCAATTGATCTATTTTAATGCGGCCGCTCGTAATTATTGTAATCGCGTTGCATAATGGCTTAAGATGGCCGAGGTTGGTAAGGATGGTTTTGGAGGTTCGATGTTTTTTTTTTTGAAGGGTTGTGTTTAATTTTGAGAAAGTGAGTTGTATTGTTCAATGACTTTATAAGGTGGTAAATTTTTTGTTAAACTTAAACTGAAGAAATTTAATTGTTTTTAATAGCTGAATTTTTGAATTAGGAAACAAGACGAAATAACAGTCACTAAAATTTTTAATATATAAAGATTTAAAATAATCTCTATATTACATAAGTACGCAAAAAATCATGCAACATCTATTATAATCACAGATTGAATAATGAAAGTGTAATAACGCTTTGTCTGAACTGAAAATTAAAGCAAGAAGAATTGTGTTGTCACGTATCTTGATAACGAGCGCCGGGTAATTAATTACTAAACGTAATCGCGATCAAATGTAATTGAGGGTAAAGCCTACGAAGGTGTGAAATGCAAAATGATTATAATTAAAGTCCGCGCGCTCGCGCCCGACGAGAGAGAGAGAGAAAGAACTAAGCACTTTTTTTTCTGCCATTCGTCCGATAAGCAGCGCTGATTCGTTATCAGTCCGCCAGCTAATTCGAATCGTATCATTAAAAATAACAAATCGAGCAATTGAGCAAATATGCATTATCTAAGTAGCGTAATGCTCGTTTACATAATAAGTAATGAATATTCATTCGCCATAATAAAATTAACGCTAGCGTCAAAAGCTCTCGACTCTGTTTAAAAAAACCGTATCGCTACCACTCGCACAGCCACCAAAGCACCTCGAATTATCCACATAAACGAAAAACTAGACAGCACAGATCGTCAAGAGCAGTCAATTATCGGCGTGAAATCGCTCCGCATCGCGGCTGCGCTCACAGACCCAGAAACAGCTCTTCCTCTCTCTCTCTCTCTCTCTTTCTCTGTCTGTCGGGCGCCTCTCGTGAAGTGTATTTTCGGGGCGGCCTATTGTAGGTGACATAAGTCCGGCGGCGCTTCTATTCCTGACCGGCCGTCGACCCGGCACCGAGACGCGGCCCAGACGAGCTAGCGCGCGCCTGAGCGCACGCGCGATTTAACGGCCCCCTAAGCTCGCGTATTTCGGAGAGAGAGAGGAGACTTCTGGGAGTGTGAGGGAGAAAAATAAGGAGTTTGCGCGAGTCTGGGAATGAGGAAATTATAGAGAGATGCTGGGACGTGGTGGGAATGCTTGGCGTTAGGGACTGGCTTTTTTGTGCGGAGGATAGCTGGCTCAAGTGCTGTGATTGTTTTTGATTGGGGATTTAATTAAATTGGAGTTGATAGTTTATTTGGGAATTGGATTATTTAGATTTTAAAACTACTGGGAAATTAGATATACATTAACGTTCGGCGCGCGATAATGAATGAACTATGCCTGTAATTCTCGGAACTTGCGGACTACACGTGTCCAAAGTTTCCATAATTTATAATAAAATTTAAATATTAATCAGGCATTCTCGAATAACTTAAGCGGAATCGAACAAAAAAAGCGATCCAAACTTTTAGTTTAATCGTGCAGTCATTAATCTTAATGTATCTTCAGTGTTTCGCCACTTTGACATAAAGCGACTGTTCAGTAAAATTCATTTATCACTCGCAACGCCTACGAAAGCGTCCAGCTCTCTAATCCGTTTAATTCCGATTAATAAGGATTTCGCTCCAGCAAGCATCAGCAGCAAACCTCACCAAAAAAGCGCCCATCAATCGATTAACTTCTAGCTCGGAGCATCAAGCAAGCCGGGGCTATATCCCGGCATTTGAACACCATAGCGCTGCCGTCGTCGTCGCTAAATGAATGAATTAAACGGAGAGCCGACGTCACGGGGCCGGGATTATATAAATGGCACTACGGCTGGCGGCGTAGGAAGGAAGTCGGCTTCCTTTCCTACCTAGGAAGGCATTCCGCTCTCGCGTACGCCGAGCTCGCTGCACGCGTGTATATATATATACACACACGTAGTCAGCCGTGTACACAGCGCGGGGGTGTATAGTGGCGCTTCCACGGCACACAGGAAGCGCTCCGTCAATTGACGCGGAGGAGGCTGCGTGTATGTGACTCCGCTCCGGGGCCTTTCCCTTTTGTCAAGCTGCTCCATGCGGAAGTTGCGCTGATCAGCTGTTGATTTGCCGAGCGAGAAAAAACGGCTTGATTCTGGACCGACGGCTGGGTTAATCGTGGAATTGTAATTTTTAGAGATGCTTTTTTGCAGTGGTGAGAGTGAAAGAGCGAGGCGGATCGTAGGTCGCTTTTTTTTTCTAGTTTCATTAGAGACAGACGGAGCCGGCAGCGGCTCGTTTATCTTTTCCGTTCTCAGGCGACGAGCGCGCGAGTGGGCGGACACGCGCATTAGCCCTGCGCGAGCGACTCTATCGCTCGCGCGAACTTTCATGCTAATGACGTCAATTATTAGCGCCGAATCAATTTGTTCTGATTATTTTTTTTTTTTATTCCCATCGTGTTTCAAGCTTTTTTTTTAGCGAATAAACTCGGCTGAAGCTCGAAGACGGAATTCGCAGACGAAACACGCGCGCTGGAAACGATCATTATTTCGCGAGGAGGAAGGTGGAAAGCAATTTTCTCGGGGAGAGAGAGAGAGCCGCTCTCGCGGGGAGTTAATTAAAAAAGGGCAGGATTCGTTATTTTTAGAGCTGCGATTCGCTATTTTTATTTGCGCGCTCGGCGGTCATTGTACCCCGCGGAATTCCTTAGCGGCGTTTTCCTCGCTCCGGCTGCGAGCTGCTAGCGGCCGCTTAACGATCCGAAAAAGTGTTTCGAGCTACAGTGTAAGAGCGGCAGGCTTTTATTTTTTAATTAGCGGACTTTATAAATAATACTTTTTTTTTTTTTTTTCATGGATTGACTCTTGGGTGTATGAATAGTGTATAGATAAAAAAAGGCAGGCACGAGACTTGCTGTCGGTAATTACTCATGTGATAGCGCGCCGATAATTCAGCTACTATTGACGAAGGCTTTGTGCGCTGTTATTGTTTGCATGCATTAAGGTAATGGTTATTGATAAAATTCGGAATTTTAATTCGTAATTGCGGTAATAATTTACGATTTGCCGGATGGGTTTTTAAAACTTTAAAAATCGATCGTAAATAGTAACGTTAAAGACATACTTTTTACGCTCACCAACCGAGTTTTCCTTAAAAAAAAGAAAAACACAAGAATTTCCTAATTCGAAGCAGTCTCGCGCAGAGCCTGAGACACGCGACTGCCGCGTGATATTTTTCCGATCGCAAGCTGCTTTTCTTTCAGATTCCAGCCGCGCCGCTGCCGATAAGTCGATCGGCTACGAAAAAAAAAGCGAGGAATTCATCTATCTGTCTCTCTTGCCTTTTACCGATCGATCCAAATGCGTACGCGAGCGCAGTGACGTAAGGGCTCCGAGATTGACGCACCCGCGGCGAAGATGGAATATAAACTCTTCTTTGCCGGCGTCTTTTTTTTCTTTCCGAGCGAGCGTAAGTGTTTGGAAAAGTGTATGCGAATCCTTTTTGCATAACAGACGAAGGTTTGGAAAATGAGAATGTATTATGCATGGAACGTTTGCACTCTATATTCGCGAAACGCGGAGAATAGTCACGTGCATTTTCCGAAGTTTCTCTTTTATTGTACGGATAATCTAACAAAAATTAAGATTTTTTATATAATCTGTATCATCATGCCATCAATTGACAACGGAAATCTAAATTCTAACATAGTACGGTTCAACACCTCCCCGGAAAAGCCAAGGCACCAACGCCAAATTTTCCTCGCATTCAATAATTCACCGCCCACAAAACATCTCCCCGGAAAAACTCTCACTTACCCAAGCCAAAGTCGCGACAATCAGAGTTTTATTTTTCAAGCTCCCCCCGCCAGCGGAGCACGCGAGCTTCTATCTCGTGCACAGCGAACCCAGAGAGAGAGAGCGAAGCGTATGGAAAAGTCGCTCGCTCGCGGGATTACGAAATGAGTAGCGTCTCGATGGCGCCGCGCCTCCGCTCTAGCGTATATATAATATCGCACTGCCGCGCTGCTCGCTGGCTCGTGAATTTTTCAATGAGCGTTGCGCTACCTCGCGTCTCTGTATTTTTTTTTTTCTGCTTTCCATCGCGCTGTCGCCCGAGCAACGGTTTTTCCTGCGCGGCTTGCGAAACGGGGAGGAAATTTCATTTCGCGGAATGGGCTTGAAGTGGATTTTTTGTTTTTTCGAGGTGTTGGATGGATATGTGTGGTAATAATAAAGTTTGTCGAATCGGAGTGGAGATAGTGCTTTTTTTTTTAGTTGGAGTTTTATCGAGGCTTTCATTAAGAATTCGCCGAGCGAAAAGTTTGTTTGGACGAATTATTCGGTGAGGCGGTATCTGACCGCTGCATGATTACTGATGTATCATTTTCTTTCTTTTTTACACAGCAGCGATACGAACGTTTTATTCATGATTGCAGGCCTAGCGTGAATTACTAAAAACCGAGGGTAAATTTCTTTCTTTCAAAACGTTCTCAACTCAACTACCATCATCAAAACTGCTCACACTACAATTTACCGAAGAACCGTGCCAACGAAAAAGCCAACCGCAGTCCCAAAAACTTAATAATGCGGGAAAATTTTGAAAATCTTAAAACAGCGTTGAGCAGCGCAACCTGAAAAGCTTCCCTCGTAATCGTCTCTGGCGAGTGTGCGCCGGTGCATGACTAAACTACGCGCGTGGCGCGCGCAATCGCGCAGCGTAATAACGAGCCGAGGAGGCATTTGCGCAACAGGTAGACGTCACGTGTATGTATATGTGTGTTTGTGTGAGTGTAAGGCTCTCGGAGCGGCGAGCTCTGCGCAGGTGGCGCCTCGATTCTGCGCCGATGTGAATTTATCGAAGTTTGCGATTTTTTTGAAGTTGTTGGTTTTTTTTGGGGTATGGTTTTTGGTGTGGTGGGTTATTTAGGATTTTAGATTTTGTGATGGGGGTAGGCGATTTCGCGATGGCGATGTCGATTTTTATAGGAGTAATTTTTTGGAGTAGCTGTTAAATACATTTTGTTTGATTTAAAGAGCTTGTGAATAATTGTTAACGTGAAAAATCAAGAAAGATTTTGCAATAGTTTTATCATGTCTTTTTTAGATACTACTTGCTTAATGATTGTCTGTACAAAAAATTCAAAATGGTTACAAGACAAAAGCTTTTTCTCGTTCCAATGATAATATTTAGGCAATATCCACTACATTTATAAAACCTCTTTAAAAGTAATTTTAAAAAAAGCAGATCCAAAAGTAGTAATTTTTTACCATTTATAAAAGACTAGAACTTACCCAAACAGGTTCAAAGAAAAATTCTTCATCATGAAAATTCTCCACTTTCAGCAAAAGCTGTCATCACAATCGTGCCAAGTCTCTCAATCCAAGGAAGCAAGATCCAAAAACTTCTCAAAATCCCCAAACTAATGCAGCCTCCCCAAAGTACCTTCCCCAGCACAAGTCACTAAAATCCCAGTCCAGCACTCGTGCACTGCACCTCGAAAAATCCGCATATCCCGGAAAATATCCACTTCTCCGTCCATCTAAACCAGCACGTCCTATTTCCATCTCGGCCCGAGCTCTCCCGACGCACTCTCGCACAGGCTGCTCTCTCTCTCTCTCGCATCCGGCCGCAGCCTAAATATAACTCTGCCAACTCTCCTTAGCTACTCTCTGAATTGAGCAGAGAGCCACAGGCAAGCGGACTCTCTCGGTCCGCACAGCTCCGCTCTCCGAGCCCGACTAACTCGCGCGCGTGTCGGCGCTGCTCTCGCTGGCTGTGCCGCCGCGCGGCTGGCGCGCGAGCGAGGAAGCAGCAGCAGCAGCAGCAGCAACAGCAGGAGGCGGCTGCGCTGCTGCGCTGGAAGTGACGTCAGCCGCGCGGAGCTAGCAGCTTCCGGCGCTCGTCTGACCCACATAATCTCTAGGCGGCGCTTGTTAGAGGAGCGTTTTTCGGGGGCCCCAAGAGCGCGTGCTCTAGTGGCTTTCACTTCCGCGTTGCGTCGATGTATATCGAGAGAGGCCTGGAATGCGCGAGCAACGAGGGGCGGGGGGAGGGGGGGAGTGACCGATCAGCTGTGGCGAGAGAGCGCACGTTGGAATGCGCCTCCTCGTGGATCATCCTATCTCTGTCTCGTCGCTCGCTTTTGTAGTCGCTCGCGCGAGCTCTTTTTTTGGGAGAGGCGTGGAGAGAGAAGTGGCGAAACAGGAAGTGACTTTTTAGAGCTTTAATTGCGCTTGAAAAATCGATGGGCAATGATTGCGCCGCTTCGAGAGCCTCGTTCGCGCTGCATTCCGGATTACCTTTTTTCCGGCACTGATGAGGAAAGCTCGCGCGCTATGTGTGTTTGATTGAAAATTTTCTAGCTCCATCCGCACAATGGAGAGCTCAACTTTCTAGGAGCGATTAATTCGCCGAAGCACAAACTCAAAAGCAGCCTCCACTCTTCGTCTGTCGGGAGAGAAAAAGCGAGTTCGCGCTCTAAGCTGCGCATAGAGATAGGAGAGCTGCAGGCCGCGTGCGCGACTATATAGCTCCGTCTTTCTCGCTCTCGCGAACGGCGGAGCGTTCATTCATCGCGCGGCCGAGCTCTTACTGAATGAAGCCCCGAGATCCCCCCCACCCTCTAGTCCTCTCCTGTTCTCTCTCTCTCGCTTGCCCCCCGCTCTCTCTCTCTCTGCAACTGCACCGTTCCTCGGAGCGCTCGGCTATGCGGCTAAGTGTGCAGTGCTGCGCGCTCGCGATTGCTTTTTGTGCGGGGATGGTTTAGTGGATTTTTTTGAGGTACTTTGGCTGGGTTGATGAGTGGCTGGAGAAGGGTAATTTGTTATTGGGAAATTGGTGACTTTAATTATTTTGGCTTAGGGTATTGTAGGAATTTAAAGGGACCTTTGTATTGCAATGTTGATGAATAAATAATTCGGTGCGAGCATATTGCGAAGCTTATATAAATCCCTTTTTACTATCGTCAGCTCGACCCTTCCGAGAATTACATAAGAAATCGCAAAGTACTTATACGCACCGATCGTCTGTAAAAAAGAAGGGACTGCGGTGGGTTTGATGCCGCATTGTGCAAGCGCGGGCTCGATGAAAAAACGAAAAAAGGGACTATATGCTCGGCTGGCTCGTAAAATCGCACGCAATAGCTGCTTTCACATCGCGAGGTGAAATGTTCCTTTTGATTATTTAAAGCGATTCTGTTAGGTGAAGTTTAAATTGCGGTTTAGAAATATTTATACTTAATATTATTTGTGGTTGCAAAAATTTTGTTTACTGAGGAGTTCACGCTAGTTATCTTGGACGAAACGCCTTGTCTTTTTTGATACAGACATCACTATCAATAGGCCTCGAATTGAGATCATCGTTATGTGCTCTGCCTTAATAAAAAGCAGAAGTGGTGCGGATGACCGATAAAAATTATTTTATTGAAAAATTTTGTTTATTTGTATATAATCTTACCAGTGATGAACAACAGGAGTCTGTTCCAAAGATTTTGGCTGTTCTGCAAGGCCCATCTGTAACAAAAAAAAATTATTTTGTAATTTTATAATAAATAGGAAACTACAAATTTCTATAGTACAATAAAGATCGGCGAATTTCCCATCAGAATTTCACTCCGAGCCTCCCCCGCGCACAACCCGATCAAACGAAACCCAACCCCATTTCCCAAAAAGCGGCAAACAAAACCCAGGCTCCCCGGTCCTCAAAAACACGTCTATCCTCGCGTGCATCCTCGCGCGTCTATAAGCACGTGAGAGTCGGAACTGGCAAGAATTTCCCACGGTGCGCGCGGCTCTCCGCGCTCGTATGTGTGTATCACGACTATAGACCATACTCCGCGCTCGCGCGCGAGCGGCGCCTTTCATAAAGGAGCTCTCTCTCTCTCTCTCTCTCTCGTTCTTTCTCTCTCGAGACGTTGATTGGCCGATTCGCGCAGTGTGTATTACGAACGCGTCGCGCTCGCGGTAATGAAAAGCTGATGCGAAATTAACGGGACGTCGTTAAAAGGGTGACTCGCGCGCGCGTCGGAAAGAGCAGAGCGATAAAGTGTTAGAGGAGAGCACACGCGTCTCTGCTGGCTAATTATTGTTTTAAATCTGCGCGGCTGGGATGAGTAAGCGGCCGCGTGTGTAAGAGCCGCTGGAAAAGAGGCGTTTTGGGAAAGAGATGAGTCACGGCCGAGTTGCGGAATTTTAAATGGAATAGTGCGAACAATTTTTAATAATAATTCGAGGATGGATAGAGAAGAAAGGTGGGGAAATTTTCCGTTCGCTTGGGTTCGATAGACAAGAGAGAGAAAAGAATTTACACTGGCTTGGAAGCAAAGAGCTTACCGGCGCCGCGAGAAAACGCCGCGCGGCATGGCAAATGAAATTCCACTGAATGTATATCTTAGCGCGATAATCGATTCTCTGTGGAATCTCGCTTTTTTCTTCGATCGAGCCACGCACGCCGGTTATGTAACGCCCGAGATGGACGATAGCAGGGACAGATAAGGGACGATCCGAATTGAATAATGTATAAATTCGCTTGGGCTGCTAATTACAATTTGGCCGATAATGCCTCGAGGGAGTAATAATATCTGGAGCGCTCGGAGATACAGATCGTTTAATGAGAAGGTACTGATTTTTTTGTTATCGGTTATTAGCCACTGATTCATATTTAAAGAGTTGAAAATCGATTATTTTTTCGGTAAAGAAGATGTTTTAATTTTAAGTTGAGAAGATTCATGATTATTTTCTTATTTATATAGTTATTTACAGAATTTCATTTCTGCTGATCAAATATTTTCGTATGTGAAGTATATTCTAGTTTTAGAATCTATATAAAAATTTATCTTTCGTAGTTATCTATAAATTACTTAAATTATAACAATTCATTTAGTAGCAAATTAAAAAATGAACTCTAAATGTACTTTATATCATCCCACTGGAAATACTCTCACCTTTATAAAGAAATTCTCCAAAGCTATTCAAAACTACCACCGGCCATCTCAGAAAAACGATCGATAAAACAGATGCCTTCCTCCGTCGCAAAAACTCGAAAAAACTTTTAAAAAAAATCCCACTTGCAAATTCCAGCAAACTCTCTCGGGCAAGCCGCGCTCGATCCCGCTAGTTTCTCAGCCCGTAGCAATATCCAGCTTTGTTTACACGTCGCGTTCGGCGAGGGCCAATACACCTTTGTGCGCGCGCGCGCGCGCGTGCCTAATAAAAGATCTCTCGCGCTTACGCTTACGCGCGCTAGGCTTTTCGGGCACTTTCGCCGCCGCCGTCGCCGCCACCGCCGCTTTGGGTTGAACGAACCCACGTGCGGATCTCTCGGGGCTCGCTAATTTTTTTTCCGCTCTCCTTTTCTCTCTCTCTCTCTCTCTCTCTTTCTCTCTTGCTCGTGCGAGCGCTCCGATTCGAAACTACTCGTGAAACGATAGTGCTTGCTCTGTGTGTACGTGTGTGTGTGTGTGTGCTGCCTATATTACGGTATCTCTTTCTTCGCTTCGATTATTCGACTAGCAGAGAGGATGGGAGGGAGAGAGATAGTATGGGAACAAAGAAACACATTCCGAAAGCTGAATTTGCTGTAGCTGTTCCGTTAGCGGTGCGTAGAAAAAAAAGTAGCTTTCGAGTACGGTCTCTCTTTTTGCTTTGTGCAGAGCCGATAGTTTGGTTAATAATTTCGTTTATTTTTGTCAGAATGATTGTGCTGTCGTGAAATCTCGTTACTTTTCTCCCGGAGCAATTTTCTAATTTTAAGCAGCAGAGGATGAATGTATTTTTAGCTAAAACAATTGGATACTTTTTACTGGTTAACATCTTGTCCATCAGCTGTAAGGTCAGCCGGTTAATTCGACAAGTCACGTGACCTAGAAAGAGCAATTTAAAATCTCAAAGCGCCTGCGTACATCTGAAATGTTCTCTGCGCGAGCAATGCAAAAATTGACATTCATTAAAAAGTCTTTAGAGAATTTAAGAAAACTATTTCTACAAAGCGCTTAACGATCGTCAATAACAGTTGATAAGCCAGCTCTCTGAGATCAGGAATTTGCACGCAAATTAGCGTTCCACTTTATCAGCTTAACCAGTAGTTCGGATCGAGGTTGGTATGCGCATTTTTTTCATTTCGCCTCTCACGAACGAGTGCAGCGGAAATTATAAAACATAATAATTCCATAACTGTGTGCGCGGCATGGGCACGGGGCCTTTAGGCGCACGATACGTCATTGTGACGTCATTGCTTAGCAATCTTCAACTGCCGTACCCTCTTTCGCATATTTACCGTAATAAAAAGCTGCGACAAGGTTGATAGTAAAATGACATTCGGTCGGCTTGGAAAATTCAAAGAAATCATCTACGAGGCGTGATGTAACTTCGGAATCTCGTTCATTCAGATTTATGGAATATCATTGTACATTGCAATAGTTGCTAGGAAAATGATATAAAGGGACTCTTACGAAACCTGGCAATTTCAATGATGGAGTAGTAGTAAAACTTATATAAAAGTAGACAATTTTTCCACATACAGAAGTAATCTTCACTAAACACCGATGAACAATTTGAATCATGTTTTTACACCAGTCATGTGGAAACTCAAACTTACATATTGTTCTAGACAATTATCTTTTATCTGTTCAACGTCTTTATCTGTCTTCAGAAACATATCATCGCAAAATATACAACAGCTCTATCAGAAGATAATAGAAGTCTGCTACCACCAACCAAGTTCATCCACATAGCCACATCGGCCTCATGAATATAACCCAGAACTCACGCAAATTTCCGCCGATTTCTCACGATCAGCACCTGAACACATGAAGGCATAACTCAATCGCCGTGATCGATTCGAATAAACGTAAAAACAAAGCAATAGAAAATCGTGAGTGGTATTCCAGCCTTGTGCGCATTATCATGATAACGCATCATCTGAGTGTGTGTAAGCAAATCGGTACAATGTTGCGCCGTACTCTGTAATCAATTCGAAGCGTAATTATATTTAACGCTACACGGCCGATTGGCAGGTGTATGAAGACTACCCTCTGAGGATGCATGTCTCTTTGGCATGTAATTATCGTACGGCTTTTTCACTATTCATTTTATTTGATTTTACTTTTGGTATTATTGTATGTGAGTCTTCCGGACTTTACTTGATATCTACATCTTGGCTTTCTCTGTTTTCAAGGGATGGAAGCACAGTAATTAGATTTACACTGGTTAGTCAGGTTATATGATATAAGAGATGAATATACAAGAGTTCGAAAAGCGAATGAAATAGGACAATGCTATTTTTAACGTACTAATTTAAATTAATTATAATTTTAATGTTATATTATTCTCAAAAATGTTATACAGTTATCGGAAAATTCTGTATACGCAAGAAATTTCCAGTAGTTTAAATAGTAAACAACTCAGAGAGGTAGAATTATTTGGGGAAAGCGGGGCACATTGCACAGATGGATAAGTTGACACATTATCAATAACTTATTGTAAACACGATATTGTGCCGCGGCACAGTCATGAGAGACTGGGTAGAATACCGAAGATTTGGAAAAGATTAATGGCAACAAAAATTTAGGTAAGTTTATTTATTTTTATATATCCAGAGAAAAATTTCTAAATTCAAATGCGTGCTTACATTTGAAGTATTTGCGTGTGTTTATGTGTTTATTGCCGTAAAATTAATAAAGTACATTTACATTACGTGTCTATTACGTCAATTTTCGTAACCGTGGAATTATTGATTGTTAAAATAATTTGAAATTATATGATTTTAAATATTCTGAAATAATTAAGATAACTAATTAAAGGAACTTTTAATCAGAGCAGCAGTCGAAGGAAGATTACGCTATAATTTTTAACTTAAAAATCCTATTAAGTTAACAGAAAAATCAAATGTCAAGAAAAGACTAGTTTACTTCGTTCTTAAAACAACGTCTTAATATTTCCACAAGATGAAGTATGTAATTGATCACTGTAAGTTTAGATCAATAGACATTTGGAACACTGATAAGAGTGGAGACACTATAATGATTAAAAGCCTAATAAAGTATTTATATTAGATATTTAACTTCTAGAAAATGTGGAACTTTAACCTTTAAAGTACCAGAAAGCTAATATATCAGCGCAAACCATGACCGACACTTTGCCTACGATTAATCAATCAAATAAAATATCTTTTATACTAGTTTTCTGAATGCAATATGCCCCTTAAAATCCTGGTACTCTAAAGGTTAATCACGTTTATGGTCACAGGAAATAGAATTTTTATGCTTTCTTTACTAGCACATCACACGAACCAACTACAAAATTGATATGAGTCTATACGGGCTATTCAATAAAATATGTTAATACTGTTTCTGATGATTTGATGACAAATAATGCTGAATAAACCACGCATTTGTGATTTTAGAAATAGTAAAAATAAGTTTACACAGGCTGCCATACCTACAAATATTGAAGTTTTTAACAACGTGAATATGTCTGCGTAACCGAAACATACAAAAATAAGTTTTTGCCAAATAATAACGCAATTAGGCCATATTCGACTAAATATTGGAATATCGACGACGTAAAGAGCTCCAAAAAAGTAATATATTCTAAAAATATTGAATTAGTCGAATGAGATACTTTACTTTTGAAGAAATAACAAAGAAAAAACGAAATTTTTCTTTAGAAGAAACAAGATCTTTGCCAAAAGTAAAAGCGTGAAAACTTTAAAATATTATATAAAGGAAACAAAAATGAACATTACAGATTCTCCTCTAAGAAACTCTTTAGAAGCTGAAAATATCTGAAAAAAGAAATTTAAATTTAAAAGTGAAACAAAAGATAAAAAAAGGAAAGACTTAAAATGGTCAGAAGAAAATGACAAAGCTTGACCAATGATGCATTTACAAGAAGTAACAATAAAAAGAAATAAAACAGAAAATAGATCATTCAGAAGACGAAACTGAAATTGAAGAATAATTTTGTTTATGAATATATAATATACATTACATTATATTATGTAATATATACTACATTTATAAACTATTGTTATATATGATTACAGAGTTGTTCGGGTGTATTTAAGAAAACGTGTCACATATCTACTTACTTATTTGTAATTACATAGAAACTTTTGAAAAGATGTAATAGATATAGTAAAAAATCATTACAATATAAATTAGAATAAAAAATCTAAAAATTAAATCGATTTGCTTCGCTTTTTCCTATCTATATGTATTTACTCAATCTATCTTTAACCGCTGATAGTTTAATTTACAATTTTATCAGATCAGAAAAAATAGGTAGCCTTTTAAAAAAGCTTTCAAGGAAATTCCTTTTTCGAATATAACTCAGGTTAATTTAAGATCTTAGAACGGTGACACTTCTTTGCAAATTCTTTTATGGGCACTTTTTCGTAAACTTTTTCAAAATTTTTACTACTTCAAAATTGTTTGGAAACGGTACTTTCTTAAAAGCTTTTCCGTTATGGCATGCCACTTATCTAATCTGTCAATTTTAGAAGCACCTTAAAACTATGATATCATTTCTCGAAATTCCATTCTCTCCAACTTTTTTATCGTGAACCATTTATTCAGCGGCAGATGAAATCTCCAAAGGACAAAACTTACATAACATCTATCATTATAAATCCCTTTAATTTATCGCTCACAAAAGAATCTCGATCCCCGAGTAAAAACTGGTAATGCAAATAAGGAAAATATCCATAATTTCAATCGATCCCGAACAAATTTTATCGCTGGTAGCATCGATAAAAAAAGCCGCGGTGATCTCAAAGTGAAAAAAGCCAGGCTTAGGCGCGGCGAGGCCCGGCGTTTCAGGTATCCTTTTTCAAGAAGAGACGAGCAAGAATAATTTTCGGCTCTATCTTCGCGTCCTCGAGCCACGGCAAAACGCGAGAGACAATGAGAACGCGGCTTCGTGTCCGATTACCAAAAGCCAAACTACCGGCGTGGCCGCCCCAATTGCGGCGCTCGAAACACGCCCACTGTTTCGCCATTGGGAATTTCTTTCCTTTTTTTTTTGCTTCGCGTTCCTCACTCTTGGTCGCGTCATGCTTCTGTATTAGGCCCTCGCGCGATTTGAATTTTATTGACTAAAGAAGTATCGATAAAAACGGGAGTCGATTATTCATATTTTAAAATTACTTTTTCTATAATAGGTCCAATACCTATATATTTTCTCAATTCATTTCAGCGGAATGACAAAAGAAAACTGTAAAAAAGCGCAAGAAACATTCTCTACACCTCGCGTTGACGTACGATCACCAATACATCAGCAGCAGGCAAAACGGCAAATTTCATCGGAAACCGTTGTCTAACTCAATCAAACGTCTACCTGCACTCGTCCGCACACCTCCCAAGCAGCAGAGCGCTCGCACAGCCATAATCATCATCATCATCAAACACAATCGTCGCTGTCGTCAAGTGCCAGCCAATACAGATGCGCGCGTAGCGATGCGCGCTCGGCACGAGATATGTATGAGCTGCGCGAGCGCGGCTCGTAATGGATGACGTCACGGCAACTGGAAACAGCTGACCGCATTCCACGATAATTGCTTTGCATAATCGTAAAGCCACTGCTGCTCTGCGCTGCAGCCCATTTTTTTTTATACGCGCGCTCGCGCGCCCCCCTATAGCTAGTACAGCTCGCTCGATCGGACGGCTATATGTCTGTCGTTGGGGCTTTTGATTTCTGGCCTCGTCTCTCTGACTTTGTAATCGTGTGTTTTAGAGGTTTTTTTTTCGAGGCGGTTTTGGATTGTGAAATTTGAGTTGCCGAGGCCTTGTCGAGTTTTTCGAAATTGAAGTTGATAGGATATTTATAAAATTAATATGGGAATTAACGTACCTGTATTGTATCGTGATGAAATATGAGAACGAGGATGGCTAATGTTGAACAAAGCTCGCCTGGAACAAACAAATAAACATAATATTAGTACTGTTTCTCGAGAGTAGCTTGTGTTCTATGATAGTTTCTCATAGAAACATTGTTTTAATCAAGCAACGTGACAAGCATAAATTTCACGCAAGCTATTATAATTTTTATTTTTCCAATTATCAAATAAAAAAAGAAACTTTGCAACAAAGTTCAATAATTCACTGTCTTCTAAAATGATAGTCTAGAAAAGTAATGAATGTCCCAGAATAATTAATCCCATTAAATAAATATGGAAAATCCGGCACATTTTACACGTTTAATACCCCATTATTAGCCACTCATCCCTAATGGCTATGACGCACGTGGGAGCCGACGGCAGCAGTCGCAGAAGCAGCATCATCGCAGCTCGCGGTAAATCCCAGAGAACCGTTCGCATGCAAATTTTGCAAAACGATCGCAAAATTAAATTGTCAATCGCTCGGCTAAGCCCTTCCCCGAAAAGCAACTCCACTGGCCAGTGTCAAGTCAGCCGTTAACTAAATAATTGCGAACCCGCTCGGTACAAAAGAACTCGCGTTGCGAAGGAGGATAAACGCTCGGGAGAGAGAGAGAGAGAGAAAGAGAGAGAGTCGATAGATTGCACGGGTCGACGAATAAGAGAGAGAGAGAGAGAGAGACTCGCACACACATGTATACACTGCTATGTGCCCATCCTCTCCGAACGAGTTAGTTCGTTCTCTCTCTCTCTCTCTCTCTCTCTCTCTCTCTCTCTCTCTCTCTCTCTCTCTCTCTCTCTTGCTTCGCGGCGTGCGTGCCTGGCTTTTAAACTTTAAAGAGCCCGAGCGCAGCCGAGCCTTCTAGGCATTCCAGTGGTGCTCAGTGCGAAATGGAGCTTGAGCCGCCGCTGTTGTGAGTTGAGGGATTTGCTCTTTTTTTTTTGTATTTGTAGGATTACTCAAGAGGGTGCGAGGGCGTTACATTTTTCCTCGATGCTCTTTTTTAGTTTGCGGGAGATTTGACGAATTTTATCAAATTTTGGGCGTAGGTAATGAATAAGATTGAGTTGACTAGGGGTGTGTCGTACGATTAAATAAAAAATAAAATATTAGACTAAGTTTATTCAAAATAAATTAAATATGACAAACGGACATAATCTTTCATCTAATATACGTAACTTTATCCCACATTTTTACAAAGTAGCAAACAAAAATTCCATTAAAATTATAGGAATCAAAAGACTCATAATTGTTACGCAATGACCATATTTGTATGTATTCATTTCGCTAAAATCACCATACCACATGACAACTCTCTATCACAAACTACAAACAATATCTCATCTCAATCAGCCCCTACCCACCAAATCCCATAACCCACAGCCCAAAACCCCATCCTCCATCCCCCTCCACTCTCACAAATACCTCTCCCAGCTTCTTCCCTCCTCTACCTCAACCCAACTTGCAGCAAAAAGACACGCGTACAGGATAGGTAAGTATATCCACAGAGCGGGCAAGGGGAGGCGTACGCGGAATGCGCCGTATGGGTGAGAGGAAGAAGATAGAGGAGCGCCAGGCTGCAGCAGCAGCAGCAGCAGCAGCGCGGATATTTGCGCCGTATAAGGCTCTGTTTAGCGCTGTCCCACGTTCCTCCTCGCGCGCTAGCAACGTGTGTGTTCGGCCCAAGCTGCACCGCGCCTATATAGCCCTGGAACGCGGCAGCGTCCAGATCCAGCGCGCGGGATGAGCGCTTTTTGCCCGAGAAAGACGAGGATGGTATTAAAGGGCGTATTGCGAGGATTCTGCTCTAATGCGCGCCGGATGTTGTTCCAGCCTGCCTCGTTTTTTTCTTCGACTACTGATTTAGTGGAAGCTTTTGGTAAGCTGAATAATTGCTGGACTTTTATTTACAACTTGAGTCCAAATTTGGTGGACTTGGGTCAAGTTGCTCCTTTAACCCTTTAAAGAGCTCATAACTTCAGCATCCAATTCTCGGCACTTAACCCAGAGCGTGAACCGAGCGCGTCACACTGTGTACGCACTTGTTCGGTAAAAAGAAGCGGCTGGTGCGCCGGGGCCATTATCTCCGCTAATTTTACGCTTCGCGTGGAAGAAGGAAGGCGCCGCCGCAGCAGCAGCAGCAGCCACCAGTAGGAACGTTATTATTAGCACAGCGAGCAGTGCGGATAGGTACAGAGCCTCGCTCTCTGGCAAAAGTCTCTCCTTCTCGCTCTTCGTACGTGCATTGTCTGAATCGACTCCGTCTGTCCCTCTATACGTTTGTGTGTGCGGTTACGACGTATGCGTGCGTGCGACCGATGCCAATCGTATAGTCGTCTGAGTCAAGCGAGAGCGATTTCCACGAATGGATGGATGTGTGTATACATGCGGGAGGAAAAGAGCCGTGAGTCAGAGCGTTTTATGCTCTCCGAGTGTGATTCCCCCCTGGTTTGAGAATGGCGAGCGTGTACCGATAAGAGATTGCCTTAGACCAGTTGTACTTAGCTTCGGTATACATGTATGCGAGGGAGACTGTTTGCGAACTTCGGTTTGCTTAGTTTTGTAAATCGAACAATTTGTACTTTCAGAACGATCATTTATCAAACTTCAGTTCAAATATTTCCACAGTGGAACAATCGAAATTCGCCATTCCTTTAACGAGCTCTTTACTCTATCAAAACCCAGCATTAAATCATAGACATCCTCCTAATGATGACTCACTAAAATGAAATTGCCCCGCCCACTCCATCCTCGCACTTAACACGAGCATTCATCAACTCCTATCCACTGGAAGCCAATTAATAAACACTCTATTAATCCTCCTCGTCCGTGCTTTTATCCGTCCTCCCTTCGAAAAAGGCAGGCTCCCAGTCTCACGCTAAATATGGATCAAGCAGTGCCGGCATATCCAGCCGCGCTCTCGCTAAAGGAAGACACATCGCCTCCGGGCTAAGGGCGAAGAAAAGAGCCGGGAGATGGATGCGCGCCGCCCTGGGTGGCTCTGGTACGCGCGACAAATATGCGCGAGAGCTTGCCCCGGGGCTGCCAAGCGCGCCTCTTACGAAACTAAGCGCGTGGGAATCGCGGGCTTTTCCGCTTTCGGAGCTCCCTGGATATGTTCAGATATACACGGGCGCTTTGAAAAGTTGGCTTAGCCGATCGATGTCTGCAGAGTCTGGCTTTCGAATTGGAGATTCTCGCTTGTTCCATTGTATTTTTATTTTCCCGAAATGATATAGGAGATTTCGGATTTGAATTTTAAATTGTTCCCGACTTGTTGATCCCGGCCGGAGATGCATGTGCTTATGAGTTGCGTTGCGAGCGCAGGAACAGGAAAGCAATCTGATTTTGTTTTCCAACATCTGGACTCGAAGTGAAGAATATACACAAGGGAATTGTTACCTTGTGTACGTGTATAAAAGTAGCGGGGTTTGATATTACGTTGACGACGAGCAATAAGTAACCCTCTTTAGACACAACCTTGCGAAAGAAAACGAGCTTTCAGAGATGGCAATTTGATCAAGATATACATAATCATTTCCAAACAGCAACCATCACCATCCAGTTTAAAGTCCAGCACGCACTCGATCTCCACACACAAGTACCTTTCCCGATCCAGCAGAAACCTCCCACACCGCATCTAATAACAATCAATGGCACATCAGCAAACTAGAGCTTCCCCAGAGCGAGTACAAAACGCTCTGCAATCACGGCATCCTCAGACAAGCCTCCCAAGCGGCTTAACTTCAGCACGATCTTCTTCGGCTCTCGCGATAAGCAAAGCAGCCGCAGAGGATCCCCTCCTGTGCACACAATGCGTTTAGCGTAGACGCGCAACTCGCGCTCAGCCGGTGTACAGCAAGCGCACCAGACCGGCCCGTCTCGTCGGCCCGCAGACCTTTAATGACGTCATTATCTCTAATTAGAATTCCCATAGCGCCCAGCGGTGCGCGCGCGCGTGAGCAGGGCCCGTTACACCTGACGCGTTTCCGATACGCATCGGACCGGCGCGGATATTGTGTCTACGCACTCTCTCCGTCTGCCTGAACATCGCGATCCTCTGCTGATATTGGATATGGCGGAGATTTTTTAGGAGATAGGAAGTGAACGGCTTGACAGATAGGTGTTTAGGGAAGGTGGAGGAGAACGGCTGTGTGGACAGGGTGCAGATTTTCTGGATCGTTTGAGCTTGTCAGATAAGCTGGGAGATTGTCATCGGACTTTGTTGGGAATCGATTGGTCGAAGTGAAAACTGTGGAATGAAATGCATTAATAATTCATGGAATGCAGAGTCCACGAGCAGAGAGGTCAATCGATAACCATAATCAACTAGTCATCAGAGGCTTTATTGATCGGGTGCAATTAAACGTTGCGCCATTATCTCGTCTGTCATCGTCCTGTCGGCAGATCGAGACCACAATGTCAAAATTGAAATGTACTTTTAATCCAGATTCCAATCTAACTCACCGCGCCACTAAAATGTCAAATACAAAAATTTACAAACCCCGCGCACAATCCGTCCATTAATATATTCAGGCATCGAATGAAAAACGCTTTATACCTCGGACATCCGGCCGCGCAATTACTCCCGATTCAAGCCGCCTTTTTCAAAATGCCCATATAGCCATCCCACCATCAACGCGCGGCAACAAAGGCAAAAACTCTCTCGATTCACGCACGGCGGCGCTTATATTGTTTTACAGTCGAGCAAACAAAGGTCGTGGCCGCGTCGTCGCGCATTCCACGCTATGCGCGTTTCGATCGCGGATAGTTTTTCCGTGCGCGCGCTTGCGCCGATGGCGCGGCGCTTTTTTTGCGCGCTCTGCCGCAGCGCGCGCGGGCAATACATCTTTCTCCGCTGTTGCCGAGCGCATAAAATGCAGACGCGCGCCGAGTCGCGCCGAGGAGAGCGCTGCACACTTGTAACTCCGCATTCTTTCGCATGCGCGCCTTCCTCCCTTCCTTCGCCTCCTTTTCGATCGCTCTTTCTTGCGCGCGAGAGCCGAGCTGCAGCCAAGAGAGAGGGAGAGCTTTAAAGTGCGGCTTTCTTGGATTTTTCGATTCGCTTTCAGGGGGCTTTGCTTCCATTTTTGGGATGGGATATGCGCCGGCTTTGGTTGTGGGATGTTCAGTTTTTCCGAGAATGTGTTACGTTCGATAAAAAGATGAGGTTCTGGATTGTTAGAAGAAACTACTTTCGGTTGAAAGTCTACAGTATAATGAAGATTTGTATTATAGAGATGTCACAATAAGTTTTCTATTTTTAATAGATTTTACATAGTTTGGAGCAATTCAAAATGATGAAAATGCCCGGCTAAAATTAAATTTCGCGCCAAGCCGCACCTCCAATAAAAACATGTATATAACGTGAAATTTCAAAACATTACGTAACCGTAGCATCACAATGATGAAACGTTGTGACTAACTAACTAACGAGTCACAACAACGTAATTTCAAACATTCCAAACGCACCTTCCTTCAACCAGTTTACAATCCGTCAAGCTCACCAAACACAACTTTCCGTCCGACTTTGCTCCTCCCGGACCTATCTACAAACTTGAACACAGCCCCAAAACTCTCCCCTCCCACGGCCAACTGAAATAGATCGCGAAAAACTGCGCTTACACACATACATATGCACGAAATCGCTTAGTCTCACGCTCGCGCGTATGACGTCAGAAAGAGCGGAGAACGCTGCGCCCCTCCGCCGCGCGCGCTTGCGCTCTTATATAGCTCTCTCGCGAATACCTGTTGCATGCGGGGCTCGCGTGTATTCGCGCATCGCGGCGCGCAGTCACGTGCAGCGGCTAAGAGCCTGCATCACTGGGATGCGCTGCGTTCGCGGCCGGCGCGGCGCGAAGGTCGCGCCGGGGGAACCCCCGGATTCTGGAGTGGCGGCTGTAAGCGGGGGAGATGGTTTAGGTGGGATGGGGTTGTTTGAAGGTGAGGTTGGGTTTAAGGGTGAAGGATGGTTTTTGGGTTTTGAATTTTTTTTGTGAATGATTAGTCATTGATTTTTAAGTGATAGTTATATGGCGGATTTAGAAAATTTTCATGTATAGCACGTTGGATCATTTTGTTTTTTGAATTTTGTAAGATAAATTTTTAGATACTAAAAAATATGTAGAAATATGTATGGGCGTAGTTGCACAAGGACAAAGTTGCACACAACAAATGCCTCTTGTAATTAATGAGTCTTTGACATATTGTCATTAGAGAACAAAAATTAAGATAAATGCATCTTCTTCATAAAGCACTTATAACTATAATATTCAATACTACTAATGTGTAAACGTAAAATTTTCTAATTTTGAGCATGTTTCAATAATAAACATTTAAAGATAATGTCAATTTCGAGATATAGGTGCTTATTATAAATATCTATGTTTTCTACAAAAGTTACAAAAAATTGAAAAAATCTCTCAAAAGCTAGCTTAAAAACCATAACAAAAAATTAATTTATCTTTTGTGAAAAACAGTGTTTTCTTTAATCTAAAAAATAAACTGATATGAACAAATACTTTTATCATCTGATTGAAGAATTTTGTTTATACATATTCAAGTTATTTTCATTTTAAAACAATATGTTTATATTACGGTCTCAATGCATTATTTATCAGCTTTCTTGCAATTCATCGAATTGACTGACACAGTGCATTTCATATCTAGAATTATTATCCGGGAATGTTTCTCCTATTATTCACCTATTTTATCAATTATGATTCATCTTCATAGTCAATAAATCACAAAACCTTTTGAACTCAACGATGCTTGAAATCAGCACTAAATGATTTCAAACCTCCCCAGAGCCCAGCACCAAAAAATTTCACTCAATTTATCAAATTACTCGATAATCCCTCACCACCAGCCAACCTAATCCATTCCCACAAACTTCAACGCTAATTAAAACTCAACTCCCCCTTCCCCCATCCACGCCATCATTAAAATTATCAATTTCCAATTTCACACGTATCTTTCTCTCCCAAGCGCTAATTATCGCCGCTACAGGCCTGCGACTTCTGATCAGCTCCTCGCCCCTTCCCCGGAGCGAGAAACACGCAAATGTACATCGCTCGCTCGCGTCGAATGACATTTACGACGTTCTGATTCCGCGAAGGTTCGCCTCCCTCGCTCCTCGCGCGCCTCGGCCGTGTAATGTATGTGTAACGAGTCGCCGGCGTCGCGCATTTTTCAACGATGACTTGTGGACGAGAGCAGCGCCCAAGGAGGATGCAGCTCTTTCCAGGCTGGTTGGATAACAAAGCGCACGGGGACACTGGCGATATGGAATTTGCGAGAGTGTGTCGAGCGTTTAGAGAACAAGATTGTTTTCTTCGGGAAAATTAAGTATTTTGTAAGGTACAAAGTGTAAAAATAACCGATAAAATTATCGAACCCACGTTCCATAAACTTCTCTCTCCCTTCTCAGAATCAGCTCTACTCGCTCTCCTCGGATTTTCCCGATCGATTCCGCAAAACGCTGGCGCATCGCGCCTATACTACTTATACAAGCTCCCTCTCTCTCTCGCGACCTTTTCTTCATTTTTTTCCTCAGCGCGTTATACATAAGCGCGCAGGGAAACTCTCGCAGCGCGGAAACGACGACGAAAATAGAAGCGGACGATCTTGGCCGGCCGCCAGATCTTGTATAAGACGCGAGCGCCGTAGCCGAGAGCGGGCTTTGATATACGAATTACAGCGCGTGTGTGTTTCTTACGCTTTTCTTTGCTTTTTTTTCTCTTCTTCTTCTTCTTCTGCGAGAGCGAGCTTCTCAGGATGGATGCGTTATTAGGAGGCACGGCGAGACACTTTACGAGCGGCGATTCGCCAGCTTTTTATTGCGATTATGTCTGCGATTTATAATTCTGCGGTGAGCGAGCTTCCTGCTTTATTTTCAAATTAATTTTCGATCATGGAAGAATGCTGTTAGGTAGATGGTGTTCAAGCGATGTTCGGTGCGAGATCGAAAGCGATTTGGTAATCGTTTGACAAGACAGTTGTTCTTTTAATTTCGTTTGGCTGAGTATTTTTAATACACTTATTGTCACGTGCAGCAAGCCAATCTGCAATTTCACCGCTAATTAAAAACTTTATTCGTCACGCTCGCGTGCTAAAAACGCCAAAGCGCTCTTTAATCGTTCCTTTAGCCAGCTGAAAAGTTTCAGCCCTCACCTCGCTCCTCGCCGTGAGCATATAATCAACGAGCATCACGCACGCTGCTATCATCACCGTGGCACGAAAAAGAAATAGAAGCGGATCCTCCAATGAATATGTAGATTGGATCATCAGCGGCTCTGACCGAAGGAAGCGGGCCCGCCTCGCATTACCGGCTAAACTTTTTTAATATCATCGCCGAGATTATACATTCTAGATGGCGGCGGGGAGAAAAGGCAAAAATTATCTCGCGCTTCTACGACTGATAAGGAGGAGCAAAGTTGCGCCAGTGTGGCTGAGCGAATTGAGTTTCGGCGATGATGGAGAGAAACGTATAATTAATACGCTAGGTCGGCCTTGACGCTCGGCTTTTTTTCTTCGCTCTGACGTGACAACGTTTGTGCTGGGATCTCGACGATTAAGATTACGGTGGCTCTGTAGTTTTTGCTTTTCAGAGCCGAGGAGAGACTGTGTTTGCCGTCGGAGATAAAGAGAACGATGGAATGCGCGATTTTGTTTGAAGTAGCCTGGCGTCCATGATTTCTGTGACGAGTATCGTTTGTAAATGTGATTAGACGGCTGCTTTGCAACTATGACTGCTCATTAACGTCGTTACTCATTTTTTTTTCCTTTTTCTAGCTTCTTGATAAGAGCGATTTTGATAACGTCTCTGGGCGATATGATAAACCTCATCAAAATTTATAGAGGAAGCTTGTAAAAAGTTTTAAGTTTTTCGTACGTCTTATCTAATTGAAACCGGGAAAATTGGGATGTTATTCGGCACCATTCAAACGTGTCTGTTACAAAATATTTCATTGAGAAGTGAAAGGGTCATGTAAATATCTTTATGATGCATTATATGGGAACCAAAAAATTAAGCCGTGAATATTAATTATAGATTAGTTAAAAACATTTTTTTTCAAAGATATATGTTTCACTAGAAGCTGACGTTTGATTTTCAGAAAAATCCACTGATTTTGTTTAAAAAATTATAGACAGAAAAATATCAATATCAAAAGCTTACTGACATTTGAACACAAATATATTTTTCAGGCGTGAGCCATGAATTCCGATCAACGCTCTTATCAAAATAATTTCGAGATTCCATACCAGAAACGAGACAGTTGCTCTCGCGGCTGCTATACGATTTTTACACGAACGCCGCGATAAAAATGTTCATTCTCGAGCTCCAGCCGTGTTTGTTCCAAGAGCCTCGGCTCTTTTTTTCTCTTTGACTTCGAGATAAGGTGCGGGAGTCCGAATCTTGCACTGCTTATCCCCATTGAAAATTTTGCTTTGTGAATTGAGCCTAATCGCAAGTGAAGTGAGAGCAAGTAGCTTAAATGAGATTCATTCAGTGGAAACTTTGGTCAGTGATGAAGTTAATACTGATAGCGTTTTTGTTGCATAATTTATTTTTGGTCGAGCTGTGAATGAACGTCTGGGTATACAACATTTAACTTTTAATCACGAGAAATAATCCGACATTAAATTGTTAAACAAGTTGTGAAAATTCATATAAAGTGTTGATAGTTTCAGATTATAACAATCCAGTATTTTGACATCTATAAACAGCAAAATATTAATTTTTCTTTTATACTCACTAAAACAAAAGTAACGCTACAAAAACCTAGGCAATTAATTCCTCTTTAAAAAAAATGCATCTCGACAATCTCTGTGGCTTTTCTATCTGCGGTCAGTTTATCTTCGATTCTTCGCGTCTCGGTCAGCGTGTATTCTATTAGTTTTTCAATCAGGAGCATTCTCTTTAACCCGGCTCGCCGGCCATAAAGTCCAGTCGTCGGTTTTATTTCCCCAAGGTGAGCTTCCCCGTGTTGCCGTCAAGATGGTGGCAGAAAAAGGGGCAATGGACACCCGCGAAGAAAAGTCACAATTTCGTTAGTACAGATAGATAGGTAGATTATTTATTTATTGCACAACTTAGTACAAAGTATACTAGTCGTGTTGTTCATTTGGATTTGGAAACAATGAATTTTGTGATTCTGGGTAGAAGTATTTTATTAATTATAACTATTGCTGTTATTAATAAACTATTGTTATCTATTCGCCTTCATCTCCATCACTAAACTACATAAGCCTTCAACCCAATTTCCACATTACCTTTCAGGCACTATATGGAGCCTCTTGATAAGTTTTAAATTAGTAATTATCCAGTTTTGTTGGAATAACTAATTACTTGTTTAAAAATATTTCGCTAATCAGGTGTGATGTTTATCGGGAGAAATCACAGTTGCTATATAGTCAAATATTTAAATTATGTCAATGTTTGGCAAATTGAATATTAGATAAACAAGTAAACAATTTTTTCGCATTTATAAAGGAAATGCATCCAGTTTGGTCTCATATAGGCTCTCTATTTTTAGAAAAATGACAAGCAGTATTTTATATAACTCTAATGATATGTAACTTACAATTTGACTATACTAATTTTTATCAAATTGTCAAGTGATTTAGCACTATAAATTTGTTAAATAGACTAAAATTATCTCTATATAAAGTTTTAGTCTTGTAATAAATTATTAATTTATTCGCTGATTTGAAAACCTTGTTAAAAAATAAATCAGTTTATGAAAGATATTGAGCGAAAGTCAGTTTATAGTTGATAAAATTTAAAATATTAGAATAATCGCACAAAGTTTTAGATAATATTCATTTTTACGTTCGAGAATTTTCTTGCGAATTTTTAAATCGATTCCTGATACAGATTTTGAGTTACACATATACCAAGTTCTGGCTATTATACTACAGTATATGTCTGTATAAAGCCAGTGAACTTTGTATACATTTAAATCTCAAAGTCTTTATTGGGACCAATTTGAAATTTTGTTAAAGTATTTATCTTCTAGAATATTTTTAAATGATATTTACGGTCCTGCAACAATTAATATCGCTAAATTATTTGAAAATTTGTGGGAAATCAATGTAGATATACCTACGATTTGTATATGATTAGGGTAATATAATATTACTTACAGTATTTTTAAAAATAGAAGGCCTGTGAAATAAAAGTCTTTTGTGCTATGTCTATTACTTATTTAAATTACTTTCATCGATAGCTTCAAGAGACCGAATTACCTAAACAAAGCCATATCATCCTGTTTGAAAGCAGACGAACACAAAACAATAACTATTCACTGAAAACGCCCATCAAACTGAACTCAGGCATATACCTAGTCTACACTCCGTCGAAAATTGCTCGAAATTTTTGCTGTTCAAATAATATTATGGTCAAGCGGGTTCGACGATACAGAGAGCGGCATAAATAAAATAGGCGCTCTGCTTGGCCGCACTCTTCTCCATATCCCGCGGTGTTTATTTGAATTTCGAAGCCTTGGCCGGGCCAAGAACTTCTCGGAAAAGCGAGGAGTGCGCGCGCATGTTTCATAACCGATTTTCTTTGTTCTAAGCGCGAGCCACGCTTGCGATACGCTCGCTGAACGGTCATTGGATTATTTACCGGGAAGACTTTAGATCGAGGTATATCGAGAAAAATTATTGTTTCGAGTGCTGGTTTCTTTGAAATAATTGTCTGGGAAAATTAGTAGCTGGAGTCTTTTTAAAGCAGCCTGTAGTATTGATGAATATTTAGTAACTGCTAAAGATTGGTCCTAATGCTTTGATTAAAGTTGCTGTGTTCTTGTAAAGATAAAATAAACTGTGGTTTATTGGTAAATAGTGCTTTGGCTAATAATTTTTTTAGTTAAAATTTATTTTTTTGTTCATCTTTATAACATGTTATAAGTGCTAATTAAATTTATTTTTAAACAAATTAAATAGTTTCAAAGTAATAAATTTCATTGCTTCATGTATTTAACAATTTCATCGTCTTCATTCTAAACACGTTACTGACCTTTTCTCATCTTCCTCTGCGAAATTTCGTAACGCACATCGACACGACTTCGACGATGCGGATCGGAATAATCAGCAGAAAAAGAAGCATCACGCCTGTATATATAATTCGAGGAAAATGAGCATCACGATAGTTACATATTTGAAAAAGCTCTACTGAGCTACCATGTTTAGACTGACTTCTTTTTCCGCATTTGGAATGCATTAAAGAGCTGTGGCAAATTTCGAGGTTACGGCGTCGGCCATTTTTTCGCTATTGCGTAAGTTATGCGCGAAAATGGCGCATAATTCGCGCGGCTGTCTGTTTGATGTGGTTCTTTCGTTGTTTTGGATTGTGTCTTGGTATACATGAACCCGCATCTTTTTTATACTTGATGGGTATAACAGTAAAAAAAGTTTTCGCAATGCGGAGTAGATAAATAGTTGAGAGATAAATTATTGTGCGGACAAAATGAATTTATTCGTCAAATATGGCTGCCACAGTTTTGTTATGAAAATTCGCTTTGTATCAGGACGTATTAACCACAATGCATCACTGTGTAACAGTATACGTATTTTTTTTTTTTTTTTTTTTTTTAGATACAACTACGATTTATGCGCAGATTATTTTTTCTGCACGGCGCTATGAAAGAAACTATGTATCGGCAAGTAAATTATTTGAAATTGAAATGCCCTTAGTCATTATTATATATAGCTCGTACGCGACTATGTACGCATATACTACGTCGTAGTAATAGTAGTCATAAGCGATGTTAACGCTACGATTTAAATTCACAAAATGTTAGTCGGAGATGCGTGCGTAATTTTACATACACACTGTAATAAAAAGCACGTTTTCATCAAATAATTCGTGTGCTTGAACATATTCAAATTGAATCGTAAAATATCAAATGATATTTCGTCGTAATTCAGCGCTTGGATTTCCAAGTATCAAAGGCCATAAAAGCAGGCACGTAGTTTTTCGTATAGCTGCTCGCGCGCGCGCGGCTCGGTAATGATTCGCAATTTTACGGGATAGTAAAGATTATTCGCGTTTATATATTCGAATCGCGTAGTTTTAAAATGAAAATAACTTTTCTCTCTCTCGGAATTAACATCGGCTGCATTAACTCCCGAGATTTTCACACGGTTTTAGCCTCGAAGATAGTAATAAGCATTAAAATATATTAGGCATTCTTGAACGTTATTACTATACATAGAACAAATTTAGATAAAATCAGAACGTTCATTTAAACGCTCAATTTAACAAACTTTTCCGTTAAAAATTCAAACAAGAGCCACTCTTAAAGCCGACAAGAATCTAAACGCGTTTTACAACAACAAACAATTAACGGTAAAATTTGAAAATTTATATTCGAATTCGAATACTACGTTCTAGAATAAAAAAGAATTAGCCATTAATCATCGGCGAGTCCCCGTTCCCTATACCACCCACCAGCCTCGGCAATCATCCGTCTCAACAAAGAGCTGCTCTCCATCCTCCGCGTCTGTTTACATTTAAAAGGCTCGCTCGAAGACGGGCAGTGTTACCTCATGGCCGTGTGCGTGTTGTAACGGGCGCCTCTGCGGAATTCCTTGCTGGACACCCGCCTGCGTCGTCGCGCGTTCTCCGTCCCTCTCTCTCTCTCTCCGGATTTTCCTTAATCAGCGACATCCGGCCCTCCCACGAGCAGCACTCGTCCGGCGGACGTCCCACGCAGCAGCAGCAGCAGCCGCAACATTCTGTATACGTGTGTATATGTGTGTATAGCGAGCGCGCGCGCGCGCGCATACAGGAATTTCCCTTTCGTCTAACGTGTCCTTCCGAAGGTTACAACTTTCGAGCACTCTTTTCGTTGTTTAGCACTGCGTGTCTATCTGTCTCTCTGACCCCCCCACCAGCCTCCCTCAACCCCCCCGGATGAGCCGTATAATGTCCTGCGCGTGCGCGACATCCGAAACGTGTAGGCATATATAGCGTGCGGGCTTTTAAAACGTCAAACGGAGAGACGAGAGCGGAAGGCGTGAACTGTCAAGGCAGCTTTGCGCAGCGCGCGACGACGACCGGCTGCAGGCGGACGAGCGAGAACTGAGTAGGCCAGCCGTTCGGCCGTGTTCGCGGATTCCCCTCCCCCCCTACCCTCTCGCGCTCGCTCTCTCTCTCTCTCTCTCTCTCCATCGCCTCCCTCTTTTTACGCTATATACCTAGCTCCGTCGCGCTCGCTTCTTTCTCTCTCTCTCTCTCTCGCTCGCTCTATCGCTCTGTACGTGTATGTATAGGTTAGGTGCGTTCCTCTGTGAGTGCGAGGCACGCAGAGGAGGTTATGTCTCCGTCGCGAAAAAGGCGGAAGAGAGCCGATTCCCCCCTGCCGTTTTCAATCGCGCGCGGCTGTATGCTGTACTTGGACGAAAGCCTTTGCTTTTGTGTATTGGACTTTTTCCGTTCGGCCACGAAACGATGGTAAAATGATATTTCAATTAACATAATTTTAAATTTTATTAAACAGTTTTTTAAATCAATTCGACTACAAAATCAAATGTACATAATCACCTGAAACAAAAAACAATATTAACAAACAAAACTCATCTGAAACACAATAACTTAAAAAACAATTCGAAATT
The DNA here is from genome assembly GCA_900480035.1 of Eupelmus urozonus. NCBI lineage: Eukaryota > Metazoa > Arthropoda > Insecta > Hymenoptera > Eupelmidae > Eupelmus > Eupelmus urozonus. The sequence continues at coordinate 50,947 of UELX01000997.1, forward strand.
CAAACCATAAATAAAAAAAATCCATCCAACCCTATCGTCTCTCAAACCCGTCGCCTCCGTGGCGCGCTCGAAGCTCTCGTATATACACACAGCCGCAATATATAAGCGCAGAGCGCGCGGCGACGCTCGGGGCCGAGATAGCGCGCGCTCGGCAGCTCGCGTCTACATACACATAAACTCGGCACTATCGCGTGTTTACACGCGCGTCTGCAGCATCGTAAAGAGACGCGAGCCGCGCGATAGATCCGCGAGTGCACCTCGGCAAGCGCGCGCGCGCTCTCTGCATGAATATGCGCGCACGTGAGCCTCGCGTGAACCGGCTGCAGCGGGGAAAAAGTGAGCTAATTGCAAAATCGTTAAGTTTCTGCACCGGCTAGGTTGGATGGGTGGTCGCTGAGTGGTGTGGGAAGGGCGAAGATCGAGGGGGTTGTGTTGTTGGGGGGTGGAGAGTGGACGTTAGGTGGGTGGGAAGAGAGGAATGAGTGAAAGTATATAAGGGTTATGGATTGTGATAATGAGTATTGTTTTGGAGCTGAATTTAATTTATGAAATCCATGTGAAGCATGGATTTGACAATGTCATAGTCTAATATAACGTTATTATAAAGTTCGTGATAATAGGGTACTGAGCTCTTTTGCTTTGGTAATGTACGAGATTGACGAGAAATGACTTTATCAGCGAGTATTTTAAACGTCAATATTTTCATACAAAAGAATGCCGAATATGCGAGTGCTGAACCTAAATATTTGCATTTGAATTAACCGAGAAAAATGCAGTTTGCACAAATACATGAGCGTTTTCGGTAAATATTGGACAAAGTTTTCTAAATATTGTGAGAATGTACACTAGATTCAAGAAACATCTCAAAGTATAGCAGATAATTATGCAAGACTTACAACTGCGTACGACTAAACAAATGTTATTATCTTTAAGGCTTTTTTTTGGATGTTATTCTTAAATACAATAAATTTGTTGCCTCGCATAAATTATGAATTAACTAACTGCTACAAACAATAAGAAAATTTAATGAATAGAAGTGGAGCAATAAATTTATCTTAAGACTACTCGAATTCCAGTCTTCTTTTAGTTGTTATTAATGTCCTTGATATGGTGATGAGCGATTATGTGATAATAGCTACGTTAAGAACGAAAATTACGTTTGATCAATTCTGAAGCCAGTTTGGCCGTCTTAATGACATTTTATTGGTTTTAATGAAGCATTTTTGTATGGATCGCATGATAGACGAGTATAACAAAAATCTTGCCTCGTAACAAAAGAGAACTGACTTTATTTGTTTGGAACTTTGGAATAATTGCGTGCTTTGGAAAATTCGTTGATGAAGATTTATTACAAAGTGGTATCACGCTTTAGAATAGAAACTAAAAGAAGATTCGAAACTTCAAAGATTCAAAGAAAATAATTATGCAAGTAATTATAACGAAACGAAATGAAGTAGGTATTTAGTCATTATAGTCAGAGGTCGAAATAAATCTCAAACATATAATAATACAAATAATAAAAGTTAAATAAATAACACAAACGAAAAAAACACAACTTTCATAATAGAAAAATTACAGTGATAACAGTCTAGCACCAACTCTTAAAAAAGTCCACTTAAGTAGTAACTGCCAGAACCAGCCAGCCACAAAAACTTTTCCTCAAAAAGCTCCCCCATCCCAATCTTCAGCATCGGGCCCAATCAATTTCCCTGTTTCTGCTAAGCAGCCTCAGCATACAACACAACAAGAAAACGACGGTGGCGCAGACGCGATGTGCGCGCGCGAGCGAAGGAGGAAGTCTTAGCTCGGCGCTCTCGAAATATCGCAGACGCTTTAAAACGGTCCGCCGGCGCGGCAAGAAAATAGCAGCGCCGGCAAAGAGCGAGCGTATAGTCTGCGGGAAAATAGAGGTCGAGCGTCGCGTCGTCGACGCTCCTGCGCGAATTTGATATATAAGGAGGAGAATGCCTTTCCCTCTCTCTCTCTCTCTCGCGCGCTGTTGCGCTAGGACCGTAAGGGATTCTATTTTGGGCGAGGCCGGGCCGCGACGGCTAGAGTCGTTCGGACATTTCGTTCTTTTGTGCGCGCCGCGGAGAGAGCGCGAGAGCAGGTGCGGAAACGGAGAGCGCCGTGGAGGATGGATACGCGAGTGCGTTGGGATTGGATGGAGTGTAGAGGGGTTTTGGATTTGGGATATTAGTTGGTTGAGGGGAGGGAGGTTTTGGTGATGAGGGTTTTGGATGGTTGGTGTGATGGATTTTGGTTTTGACGTGAATGTATTGATAATCATATTAATTATTTTCAAATTTAGTTAGGAACTAGAATGTTTTTTACTTGATATTCTGCGATAACAGATATACTTTTGATAAAAGGTCAGTTTTACTCATTTAAAATAAACAAAACACATACAAAAATTGAATAGAAAAATATTAATAGCTCTTCTGAAAATATTTGTACAACTTGCATTGTTTAAGAGAATTAGTCAGGTCGTTACTAGTTTCATTCATTATTTCTTTTCTCTTTCATGAATTTACGTAGATTACTTCAAATTATTCTACAACTATTTCAAATAAAAGATCATACTTTAATGCATATTGATTAATCACCTTGTAATAGTACCAAGAATGTAAAATTGTAGATTATTCTCACGTATGAGTTTGTTGCCGGAACAAAGCATGGACAGCAAATTACCCAAAGGAATAATCGACTTGACTCCCGAGGTGCATAATATCTTTATTTTTTCTTAAGTGTGTTTTATATAATATTTTTATTTTATATATTTAATGAATTTGTACGTGATATTATTTCATATATTCATTTTTCAATAATATTTCCACTTTTTTAGGGAGTCATTATTTTTCTACAAGAAGAGTAATTTATGTAGTATCTATTACGTAATTTTCGTAGGAATAATATACCACTTTATGCTTACTTTACCAGGACAATAAAGTAACAATTATTATTGAGGTAGGAATAATAGTACACGGAGAAAAAATTTCTGTAAAATTTACGAAAATTTCTGTAAAAATTACCAAACTTTTTGTAAAGCGGTAAC
>UELX01000998.1:0-53998 GCA_900480035.1 Eupelmus urozonus
AAAAAAGGTTAAAAAAAAAAAATTTTGACTTGCTAAAAGATTTTTTAATCCGAAAGCATACTTTAATTTTTGCGTCAAAATTATTAAAAATGATGCCATGAAATAAAACTAGAAAAATCTTTCAACTTTAGGAAAAGTTTTAAATTAGTCCTTTCCTTCACAACAAATAATCTATATAATAATACTTTGATAAATATGATATGAAAGATCAGAATAATCCTTTATTTATAAAAGTATGTATTTAATGAAAGATAAACTAAACTTGTATAAAAACCCAAAATAAAAAAAAACTTTGTTATACACTCGCAAATGTATGCAAATTTGTAAAAATTGATTTATGCAAATTTGCAAAATCTGAAAAAAAAAAAAATTTTTATGATCTATTTTAATGAATTATTAATTATAAAATAAAGAATTATTTACTAGTGAAATCGTTATCTTCATACAAATAATGTATACTTAATGTTTGCAGTATTTTCTTATTATTATCACACAATGAAAAATAATCGCAGTAAGAATCACGACTAATATCTTCCGGCAAATAAAAACATGTGATATTATAAAATAATTCTTTGTTAATTCAGTTGTGTAAAACTCACAAAAACATTAATATAACATCCGAAGAACCTAATTACACCTGACAAACAAAAGTAAAATTTTAAACAATTTTTTACTTTACTCGCTCTAGAAAGTAATAATAAAATTTTGAACATCAACAAAACTTTTTCCTACAACTAACAAGTCAACAAAGTAACCGAACCGAAAAAACCCCTTATTTAGACAAACCATCAATGAAAACAGGCGCCCCGTACGCAAGCTTCAGCTTGCGGACACTAGCCCCATCTCGTGGCAAAAGCGCGCAACCGCGAGCGGGTCGCATTATCGTCTGCAACAACAGATATCGCGCGCTCAAGAGCTTCACGGTCGCGGCTCTCATAACCTAACTTGATAAACATAAACATCAAGGATTTACCTTGGTGCGGCAGGAACCTTCGAGTCAGCGTCTTTTCCTCCTTTTTCGGCGCCTCGCCGCTCTCGCTCGGCTGGAACGGAAAAAACAGCTTACAAATGGCTAACAGAAAGTACACAGAAATCAGAAAGCGACTTGCCGGTATGTTTGTTTATTTTTCATTTGCGCTACTTCGACAGACAATCGAAGAAAGTGAAGTACGTTTGTTACACTGTCGTACAATGAAAGTAGTAGGTAAACGCCGGTAAAGTGTAAGCACGTGTTTAGGGAAAAGTTAATAATATTTTAAATGATAGCAAACCTTGACTGTAATGCCCTTAAAAACGACCGATTCGAATTTGCTAATGTTGTCGAAAACTGGCGCATCGGGAACCGGTACACTAGCCTTATCTGAGTATAGCGCCTTTAAAGAATCGAATTTATCACTACAAACATCGGTGCTATCTCCGGACGTGTCGTCCCCTTCCTCGGCCATCTTACTACTAGTGTAACGTCCTGATCTTTTCGGACGGTTTTAAGAACGCGTAAATTACCCGCGAAATTTGAAATTATTTTTTAATTTATTTTTATGATATGGGAAAGATTAGGTATTATAAGTAAATATTACTGTGGTTAATTAAACGATTTGTTTAATGGAAATTGGTAGAATTAACAAAAATTAGAAATAGAAATTCTAATTACAATAATCACTTGAAAGTACGCGATGGATAAACTCACACTCCTGCTTATACTGCTAAGCGAGCCTTACTCTTAAATTCTTGAATTACAGGAGCCTTAAATTTTCACCTCCGTCTTGTTCGTCACCGTCTTTGTTTCTCCTTCCTGCTTGACTAGGTAATCGACTCCGAGGTCTTACTCCTCTCGCTATTGATGTATTTTCTGCTAAAACTTTCAGTATTTTAATGACACGTAATAATATGCATTACTTAAAAGTATGCTATAAATAATAAAGGTTGCATTTTGGAGCAAATCCTTTCCAAAATACAATCTTCTTTCTATACAGTAATTTCTCTCTTATAATTCTGCGATTTTTTACAAGGCCATTGTTATAGTCCGGAGCTTTGTATCAACGCGTTCGTTCCTAATCCCATCATTCCCGAAAAGCCTTGGACTAGCCAGTAAGTTAATAACGAACAGTTCATTCACCCACATGCCCTTGTAACATTGTTCCCCCATCCGCGCGAGTAGTTAATCTACTTGTGACTTGGGGAAAAACACGAGAAGGTATAAATCAATACCAGAAACCGAGGTTAAAGGGTTAAGCTTTGACACTTTCCATTAAACAAAAGCGTCCAGGTCATCCATTGTATCTAAAAAAAAATCGTAAAAAAAACCCTTAATTATCGCGGCACTATCAATCATCCATCCAAGCACTACTCAAATCAAACTCTACTAAACCCGCTCACTCTTTTAACCAAGAAACCCTCCCTCCCTCGCATTTTTCCTCACACCCATCCCTTACATATTCAAAATCCCCTCCGTTCACCTAACACCAGCACTTTACCAGCGCAGCAGCACTAAAAGCCAAAGCGCGGCAATTTTGAAAATCCGCGCAGCGCGAAATGATCTAGCCTGGCGCGCGCGCGCGCGCTGTTAAACGGCCGCTCGCGCGCGCGGGGAGCTATATAGAAGGAAGGAGAGGATGTTAACCTCCGCGCTGCGGCGCGTGCATTCTCCGCGCTCTGAGCGAAAGAAAACTTTCTTTCTCGAGAGCTCTCCGGCAGTTGGGGATTACGTAAAGCACGAGAGCGCCGAGAGCTCTAGCTTGCTCCTAGAGCTACTGCATAGAAATGCATCGTGCGCGCAGAGAGGAGAGCGGGTTACGCGTGCACAGGAAGTGAAACAAGCCCGAGCGAGCGAGCGCAGAAAGAAAGTTTTAACTTGGACTTGCTCGGCTGTTGGAGCGAGCGAGCGAGCTCCTATTTTCACTTTCATGGAAATTCGCGCGCTCGCGCGTGCGCGTCGCTTAGGCCGCTTCCGAGCTTTCATTATCCGGCTTTTATACCATTATTGGCAATGAACTTCTTCGAGGCTCGGGTTAAGCCGAGCGTTTATGTTAATTCGCTTACGTTTATTTATCTTGTTGTTTTCTTCTGATTTTTCTTCTAGGTTCCGGAGCGCTCGGCGAGCGAGCAGCGCTAAAGTCGGAGTCCGGGGGCGGCGGCGGGGCTGGCTCAGAGGTGCTTTTGGATGTTAGGAGGCGCGGGGGTGGCTAAAAAAGCCCCACCGCAGGGTACGGGTCCCGATGCCGGTCCCCATATCGCAGACACTCACGCTTACCTCCACCCTCGTGCCCAAGGAGGAGTCAAATATGCCCTTCATAGACGACGAGCTGCTCTGGTGCCCTGACAATGACGGAAAAATGGTCGATCTCACCCAGTGCCTTCAGGTTCGTACGTTCCATTCGCCCCCTTCAGCCCACGGCAACACACTCATGTTTTACCCTTCTTTTATCCTAGCCGCGTTATTTTTTTTCATTTTCTATATGTAGAGATCGATACGTGAACTTCTGGAGACAGGATGAAAAGAATCATACCTTTTTTTTTTGACTTTACGAGAACTTGAAAATTGACGACTTCCTACTGCTAGTGCGAAATTTTATTTGAGTTTGAAATTTTACGAGCTGACTAGACAACGTACTGACGGTACTTCGAAAATATTGCTAAACTAAAATAACCGCAAAAATCTTCTCAAAACTTCCACTGCCAATCAAAGCAATTCCAAAGAGCAATCAACATGGCACAGCGTGCTTTTTGAACGATAAAATAGAGGCAATATAAGCTGATCCAAGGACCCCGTTCTATAAAAGTTCAAGGCGAGAGATTCATACATCAAATTAATGTTTCATAAAAATAAAAATCAATTTAATTAAAAAGTATATAGCGATGAAATCGTTTCTGATAAAAATTTCATATGTGCAGCGTAAAGTTTCTAATCAATCAGCAAATGCATTCGAATATTTAATCTAAATTTCACTGGGGTTAATGCACTTTTAGTGAACGAGAATGCATCGCTAAATCAGTAATTTTATTCAAAGGGGCTTCTACGTCTTTTAATGTAAACTTATATTGATTATATAAATATTAAAATTGATTAAAAGTATGCTTTATTGATCTAAAAAGTAGATATCTGAAACCATTAAAAATTTTTACAAAATTAAGTGAGAAAAAATGTTTTTAAAGTCTTTATAATTAATAGAAACTTTCTCTTCTCGTATAAAATCTTATATCGTAAAAATCAATTTAATTATAGATATCATTATGATCTTTTTAAAAAAAAGTTATATGTTAATGACGAAATAAAAACAAAATTTCATATCTATATATGCAAAGCGTAAGTTGCAAAGTCAATAATAAATATCTACTGCGCAAATTTTATGTAAAAAATTTGTTCATTACTTTTTCATGGCCTTACGTTTCTCAAAGGTGTAAACAACATAAAATATAATTTTTTAAGCTCTAGTTATTTATAAATTACTAAGAACTTTCTATAAAGTAGAAGTCACCCTTAATAAGAATGTTATTTTAAGGTGATGTCAAATCCTTCTTATTAACAAAAATAATTAAATCTATAAGCTTTAATAATTAAAAATTTGTTATTGTAACAACAAACAACAATTTTAATGCCAAATAATTTCGAAAAATTAAAGATTCAAAAAACACAGACTCTCATTCTGTCGATAAAAAAGGGCTTAACATCACCTTAACCAGCAATCTTCCCACCGATAATAAAAAGAAAAAAGGGAAGAGTTAAAATAATGCAATGCAGGAAGGATATTGCGTGTGTAATATCGGTATGGCACGTTCCAGGAAAACAGCTCCGGACAGTCTGTCGAGTTTTCAACGATGGAGTTGAACGCACTGGTGGGAGCGCCAACGACGACGAGCGTCCCGCCTGAGAATCCGGAGAGCGGGATGAACCCCGTCAATGGAGGTGTCAACGGCGTCAGCGGCGCTGCTAGTGGCCCGAGCAATTCTAACGGCACCGACGAACCCTTTGACACTCTTGACACTTTTTTAAGGGAGCTCCAGGCGGACCTGGCCGAGGCGAGTCAGCCGACTTCCACGACGAGCGCGGCGGGAGGCTCGTTTAGGCGGCAGAGGTACAATATTGCCGCGGCGAATCCCTTGCTCGCAGGTATTGTGGTTTTTCTTTTTTCTATACGTTGCTCGTTATGGAATTCAATAGGGAATTATCTCGATATTAAGCAGCGAGTTAAAATATAACTTCATGCGTAAGGTCGTTATTAATTTATTTATTGAAATTTAAATTTGAAATGTATGAGAAACGAATATTTTTGTCGTCAATGTAATCTGTTTAAATGAAGAAAAGAGTAAAGAATGACAATTAGTATTATATTTTTATTTTATTTTTTATTGTCATATGATATAAAGCGTCATACCTATAAGTATGTTACTTGTAATATTATGCTTAAAAAAAGAGATGTATTTAAAAAATTAAATTTCATTTCGAGCACAAATTGGTACTTCAGTATAAGTTAAGAATTAATTAAAATTAACTAATATTAATGTTCTATTTGAAACGTACAATTTACGAATAAAATTTTTATTACAGAAAAATTAGCAACACCTTCGACACAGACATCCAATTCGTCACTTCCTTACTCTTCGAGGATAGAAATTAAAACAGAAAATATTCAACCGGAATCAAGTAAAGGTATGTTTAATAGATAATTGTCATTTTCATATATATCAACAGAAGGCAAGTTAGGAATCTGCTATAGTACTTATCATTCGTTGTTAGTCTACTCGCTGTACAGTCGATACAGCAGTTGGAGATTGCTCACAGATACCGACAGTCGGTAAAGTCGATAATAATCGGTAAGGTAGGCAGTTATTCAACAGTTACCACTAACGGAGATTGTATAACTTTAACACATATTACCACTCCTGGTAACAAGTCGTGTATATCTATATAACATTCTTATACTGAAAAGAAAAGCGGCCAAGGCTTAGATGAATCGTGCGATTTTGCCGATTGCGTATATACATCCGCATCGCTACTACCATGCAAATGCTGTTGAACGACTTGTTGGCTAAGTTGCAAGTTTCGCAATTTATAGAGCAGAGTTGTAAGTGTAATTAAACTATGCTAAAGTGCATTGTTAATTAAACAAATTTAATCAAGTTTTATTAATGAAAACAAATTAAATAAATAAAAATATATGACGTAGCTGTTTTAGATTTATACAGAATAGATATTATAACAGAGATAGCAATGGCCTTCCTAAATAAGTCACTTGCTGTTTTTAATGTCGACTAAACTACGAAATATTTTCTTCCTTCCTAGTAGAAATCTATGCTACGTGATATTTTTGACTAGAATTCTTTGTAAAATTTTGTATCTTTTCATAATAATCATTTTATAACTTATCTTAGATTTTTTTAAAATTAGCAAAAGTAGTAAATAATCACAATTTATAGCGATTTAAAAATTTATACCAGTAACGAAAAGAGTTCAAAGTTCAAAAATAAAATAAATTAAATTAAACTTATTTATTATTCATAAATTAACTTAAATAACTTGAGTTCGTAATTGCACATTTTTAAAAATAATAAAAAAATAAAAAATGCTATTAACCTTTGTCAAAACTATTATACTGTTTACTTACATTAAAACCACAGGAACAGAAAATAAAAAAAAAACAATTTTTATATTTTACAACATAATCTTTTTACGTAATTACGAAGAAAATGATTGTTTCTGTGATTTAATGTATTTTTGTGGCATATATATACTTCGTCTGTATATTACTTAAGTTCGCATTTTTCCTACCAATTAACTCTTTTCGGATATCAGAATACAAATTCTTGAAATTTTGCAGTATTTATAATATTATTATTTTAAAATATTAGTGATACACTACATAAATTATTAACTAGTTGACAAGTATATAAAAAAAGGTTGGTTGGTCGATGATCGTCCTAGAGTTTAAGGTACAAAAAATATTAGTTTTCTACAATTTATAAGTATACATATATTTTAATTTAATTAATCATATTAAAGCTAATAATTTTTTACAAGGTTTAATATATTTAGTAGAGTAAATTTGAATCAATACATTTTATGAAATGCAGAAGTTAATGAACCAGAATTATGGCTAGCGATTCGAATAAAACAATTCTTCATTAAATGTTAAAGTTTTTCTTAATCTATGATAATTTAATTATATGGATCACAACATTGGTAATAAGACATATCTTTTGTTAAAGAATTACTCTTTCTTATACGCCTTTTCATTCTAGAATGGGTTGATATTAATCATTGCTAAAATGATCGAGACTCCTTGACAGGTCGATCATAAAATTAGGACCTTGCATCTCCTATAGATTTACGCGTCCTTAAAACTTAAGAACCCTTAACACTCAAGTTAATTTTTCTGTAACCTTCTATTTATAAAACTTGTAATAGTAAAAAGAAATGGCATATCGAAACATAATTGATACAAACATAAATTTACCGTTAAAATTATTCGAAATGATCTTATGCATTTTGTTTATAATTATTTTGAAAATAAAAATTTGTACTTATTAGTAACGAGTTTTGTTATAATAGACTCATGTTAGATATCAGATAATACAAATTACTTAGATAGTGAATATTGCGCCTCCGAAAAACGAATGTTGATGAAACTTTAAGATTTTATATCTTTTAACGTAAAATGAAGTTTAGTACTTTTTAGTCTAGTAGTTTTATCTCGTAGTTTTATCTTAAGTCCTTGATCCAAACATACAACGTATTTTATTAATACTACTAGTCTACCCATATATACATTTTTTTTGACACATATAAAGGTATGAACAATGTTAACATCACTAGCTATAGCTTAGAATTTAAGGCATATGAGATAAAACTGCAGCTACGAAGTTTCATTTTTAGATACTAAGAAATATTGTCTGAAACTTTATAAAAATTCGATTCGCGGGCGTATGTGATACTTTCCTTGTTAGTGTTACAATACTACAATTTATAAGGAAATAATTTGAACAGTTGTTGTCCATTTGCAAATTTTAAAAAATTATCCTTTGCTTTTAACAGTTTAAAAATTCAAAAAGTTTTAATTTATATCGTGTATTTATATCTAAACAAGTAAAAATAAGTTACAAATAGAATATGTAATAATTTCTTTTTAAATTAAGGTTATTATTGTTTACTATGGGTATTAAATTTGACAGAAAAATTATACATATTACGGATGCTCTCAAATAAAATCTACAAAATTTTCAATCGCGTAGTTATTAACTGAAATTAGAAAGTCAATTTTATAAGTCAACGAATTCTAATTTTATTATAGAAAACTTAAACATGATGAGGGTTATTAAGTTAGACTTATGGATGCATTTTAATACTAATGCTACTCTATTATATGTACTTTTCTATATCCATAATAAGAAACATATTTATTCCCTTACAAACACATGCGCGTATATGTGTTGCTTTTATTCATAAATAAATATATTTTCCGTATAATAACTGTCATCTACAAAGTGTAGATATATATGCAACCCAGTTACACTGAACCCATAAAAACCTATAAGTCTATAAGTAAAATGGTGCAAACACATATATTAAACCCGTAGAATTAATGGGATTTTAAGCGTTTGGTCTATTACAGTAGGGACCTCACATTGATTGTTTTATTCATAATTGAATGAAATATTAACGAAAGACGAATCGTGCGAATTATCAGAGCGTTGATTAAAAGAAAAATCGGGTTGCCTTAAATGCACTTGGTCGAATCCCCTGACGCGCGGAAATATAACTAAAATGAGTGCTAACAAATATCTAATCACTTTCGCCATGATCATGTTGCGGAACATTTTATATCTCTTTCTCAAACTCTCTCTTTTTTCTCTTTCTCTTTTCCTGTGTTGGTAGTTTTCATCCACTCGTGTGTTTAATGTAATCGGTCAACCCATTAAATCAATTTTCCCGAACGATTTTCAGCAAAAGTGCTCCTCGGTACTTTCTACCGACTCGGACACGGGAAAATCTTCCTTTTTTCACTTCGCAGAGAGATGCGACCTAGTTTAGCTTTTTATCAGATTTGTTTTCACTTAATTACCAGTTATTACAATGTAAAGGAAATTCACATGCAATGCTGTAAATAATTTCATCTTCAAGGAGCTGATTCATTCGAACTGATAAAACAATAATTCGCGCTATCGTTGATTAATATTAAATAAACATGGCAAGACTTGATTTTACAAATGAAGTTAAGTAAGAGACACTTGTATAAGTCTACCGTATAATTCATAAACTGTAAGTATGGCTAATAAAAAAAAAATCAATGAAAAAAATATTAAGGAAATTGAAAGCGGCCAAAGGATGTATTATTTCCTAAGTGTGCACTCACACTTGTTGTCTAGTCTTGTCCCCTTGACCCTCCTCGAACATATAAATTCCCTTGGCTTTCAAAAATAGATCGTGCGCGCGGTTACTCGCAAAACGCAAGCGCTCGAGCTTCGAAGGAAAAACAGCGAAAGTCAGCCAACGCGCCCGAGCCTCTCCCAGGGCTTTTCGCAAGAATCTCGCTAATTTTATGCATACTAAATTACGCTCATCTTTATTTATAACAACTACTTGTGATTCTTTTCTCATTCATTTTTTTTTTTAACTAGCCATTTACTATACTTAATACAAATTGTTCACACTTATCGTTAGTTCAAGCAGTTTACATTATTCATTCATTTATGTAAGTTTTCTTTCAAGAAAAGGGTTATAATACCAGATCCTTTAAATTTACAAAATGCCGAGGATAATTTTTACTAATTTTATTAAATATTATGGTTTTTTTAATTAAATTTCGAAATATTATTATGAGGGATTTTATCAAACCATGGTGCTTTCTTTGCATAGTTAAAAATAAACAAAATAAAAAAGGACTTTATGAAATATAGTTTATGAAAATTTTAATCACAATACGTTACAACAAAAAAATTCATTTTACTACAAATTCTTATCATAACTATAATATAGCATTACTTATTAATTTTCAAATTTTCCAATAAAAAAGAATAAATAAGTAAACGCAAGCCTATTCACTTATTTTATTTAAATAACTTATACACTGAGAGAAATAGCTTAACAAATATATAAGTATATGCTATTATTCTGTAAAAGATAGTAAATTTTTTGATTTTTCTAAGCTGTCATAGCTTTTCTACATAATATAACAATTATTGTTACACTATTTTTGTCAATATAATATTTGTTAAAAATAACTTTTTCATAAAAATTATAATCAAACTTCAATTTTATCAGTTTAAAGAGACTAAAAGAAATCACTTAAAGAGTTATTGAGTTATCTTAGAGTAAATAAATTACAATAATTCCGATTAAAAGTTACGAATTTTTGAAAAAAAGCTTTCGTTTATTCTAATAGTAATTCCCTTTTATTATTTAATAATTTTACGTAAATGGCACAGCAACTAATCTGTATGGGATAAAAAATTAAATATATAGTGGTTTCGTTTTTTGAAATATACTGCAAATATATGTTTTCTAAAAATTACGAAAGATGTAAAACTCACCAAATTATAATTTTTTTCAATAATTTTTATGTTATTTATTCTAAAATACTGTTTTTTCGCAAAATTTCTTGGTCGATTCAAAAATTATACTTGTCAAAAAAACTCTGTTTCATAAACAGATATCTTCTTAATTTTTAAAATATTTTACTTTTAGTATTTGTTTAGGAAAAATATTTTTTTCAAACATAAAAAGAAGATAAAAATACAGCATAAATAATATTTAATGCTAATCCAGTACTAAAATAATAATTTTTATAAAAAAATTGTATAAAAAGGCATTATAGGGTGAAATATCTTGTGATAGAAAAATAAATAAAAATTACTTTTATATCATGAAATGAAAGCAAATAAAATAATGATGCAAAAACTACTAGTTCTCGTATAACTTTTTAATATTAAATTTATTACTAACTACAATTTATATTTTATAAATCAATTACGTCCGTACATGGCTATCTTAAAAATACTAAAGAATGGTACCGGTTCGTAGTCGTATTATTTTATGGACGTTGGCAGGTTAGGTATTGGGACACGCACCATCTTTAAAGTAGCTACGTACCACAGGACATTTATCTTTAAGTGAACAAGCATCAGAATTTGTTATAACTGAAAATACGTAGTTGAGCAAATTAAATAACAATACTCTACTAATTAATGTTTTTATAACTTGAAAATAAACAATATTTTTTTCAAGTCATAAAAACACGTAATCTGATAAAAAACCATTAAAAAATATTCCTAATTTTCACCAATATATTTCGATCTACCCATTTAAAGTAAAATATTGAAATGAAGCAAGAAAATAATGAATTAACAGTCACTTGAAATAGGAAAGTTGATATATTATGATAACGTAATGAATGAACGAAGCACGCGTGATGTGCTCATTGCCTCGAATCAATATAAAGTTGCAATCAAAAGAGTGAAGGACAGCAAGCTGTGGACGTTATTTCCCTCTCTTTCTCTCCATCTCTCTCTCTCTCGCTTTTTCTCTCTTAGAATCTGTGTCTGTTCCTGAAGTGTTGTAGGTAATGTAATTCCCACGTGCCTATAGATTTAGCAGGCTGGCGTGCCAGAGGCGCGGCGAAGATCTTGCACTAGCGTTTTTCCGTGAGAACATTTTCCATTGCGTGCCGACTGCAATACTCTTTCTTTCGAGCTTGTCTTGCTTTACATTACTCGCTTCTAAGAGAAAGGCTTGAACAACAATATAATTAGCTCGGCTGATTTTTTGTTTTTTTTAACAATATATTTATTAAATTTCACTTGCTTTTAATAATTTTTTTTATTTTTTATAATGTTTGTAAGTGTGTTTCAAGATTCACTTTTATATTCGTTATTTCTATACTTGTTTTTACAACTTTTCCTTATGGGTTACGTGCATACTTGTTTCATTTTCCTGTTTTACGAATTAAAAGATTTTCTCGCAGTTTCTTCAATACTTTTCTGTAATCATTTTATTACTTACCATTCGCTTTTGGGTCAAAATGATCTCGAGTGCTATTTATTTTTTATCCTGTAGAATAAAAAAAAAATGTGTACGTAAAAGTAGTTTCGTTCGTTGACATTATTATTCGAAGCAAACATTTGCGTTTCATTGAACAACCGTCTGCACACACATAGAGATGAAGAAACAATAATCCATCACAAGAAGCGATAGCGCAGCGCACAGGAGCGAACGATAGTAGAGAAACGAAAAAAAAGAGATTGCGAGCTGCGCGAGGAAGGAGTCGAATAAAGCGGTTGACAAGACAGGTGAGAGTGCGATGAGTGCGTAGAGTTGCAAGAGGTAAAGAAGGCTCAGGTCAGTCGCGCAATCGAGCCGAGTAGTTTAGCGAGAGAGGGAGACGTTACACGCTAACGCAACAGTTTAGAGTCGATGTGTTACGTCAGTGAAAGTATTATGGCAATGTGGGCCGAGGCTAACTTGTGAGTCCTGTCTCCCCGTACAGAGAGCGGTAGTACACAACACATGACGATCACGAGCGGCAAAGTGGCAACCAAGTAAGCAACGGCGGAATTCGACGAGAGAGAGAAAGACTGCCTCTCTAACTGAGATTGCGTACCTGGAGGAAGGTTTATGTTCATCAAATCGTATTTGAAAAAACGCGAGACTTTTACTAGGATTTTTTATCGTTGATTTTGTGCTTTAGTGGTGGCTTGAGGATATTTTATGATACGGGCAGTAATTTTTATGATAATAAAGGAGATTTTTAAGTGTTCTTTTAATAAATTCTGGATTAATTGCTTTGAAAACAGATTACTTGCGTGGAGGGACCTAAATATTTTCACATTATTTAAGAAGTTAAATCTTTCCTTTTATAAATACTTGAGTGTTTGTCTTTACGATTTGATCGTCTGATTTAACAAATAATTATGATGTTTTAATCTAAAATTATTTGATAATATGTTTTTATAAAAACTCTTTTTATCGTTACAATAAGTATTTCCGCATGGAAAGTTTTAAATCTAGATAAAAAAAAGTTAAATTTTAACTTTTAATATAAATATTAAACAAATACATTTATTAGGAAACACATTTTTTTCTATACAATTTATTCACATCAAACCATTTCCCGACCTAAAACCTACTTCCAAAGCCACCGCACAAGCAAAAAAAAAACACGACACCCAAAAGCGTCGTTCCCTTTAAATTTAAACGGATTCTTCCCTTGTTTCAAAATATCAATTACGCGTGCGCGACTTCTGTTATTTGGCAATATAAGACAGCCACGTGAGCGGCACAACGTAAGAGCGAAACAAACTCGCTTGCACCTTGCGGAAGTTCCGACTTATATTTGAACCATTGCAAACTCGATTACATACACTACTAAAAAAAAAAAAAAAAAACAGAAAAAAAATTAATCACAACTCAAACATACATTCTCGCTTCAAGCACGCATCTATTCACTTGAATTATCTCAGATAGCGCGTATCTCTGTAAGAAAATCGACTTCACGTTTAGGTATATAGGAAGAAGTCGCGAAATTGGGTCGTCGGTGAGACTCTTTGGCTGCGTCAGAGATTACATGCTTTGATTCTGCATTTCTTTGTAGTTATAGCCGGCTCGCAGCGAGCGAGCGACGACGACGACTAGCGCGAGAGAGCTAGCCGAGTGGCGAGTCTATTAACATTAGCAGGCTCGGCGCGCCAGAGGGCCTTGACACAGTGCGTGTTCGAGCATTGCATGCGATAGCGGAAAGCGCAATCTATTTATCGCGCTTTATCGTCGACTTTTCACAGCTTCTCACGGGCCTTAGGCTATGTCTAGAGACTCTGGCTATATATGACGTTTGCAGTGGCGCGCGATTTTTTCTTAATTGTCGTTTAATTAATTTTGGTTTCCTGGTAAAAATGAATTTTCTTGGGTAAAGTTGGCTGGAAAATATAAAGTGGCTGGTTTATTTCTTTATTTAGCTGTTTCTTAAGCGTTTTTTAACGAGGTGGCTATGTAAGATTTCTGTGAGGGTTTAGCTTTACTTGATTCATTTGATTCCGGGGCATGAGATAGTGTTGGAGAACTTAATCTTTCCTTTCGTGCTATTATGTACTATTTTTATCGATCGATCAGTTCTACTGTATACCTGTAATTCCAATTATGGACTAGACGTTCGTTAACCCCGTCAAGTACCAAATTTATAATTATACCAAAAAAAGTGTCTAATAATTACCAGTATTATCTGTAGGAAATAATTTACATATTTGCAAAATATAAAAAATGACTATATTTTATGGAAAAATTTATTGTAAAAATATTATTTGTACTTTTTTGTACATTCTAGTAATAATGATAATATTAATTATTTTCCTCGTCGCGTGTTTGTAAATTTTTATTCATAAATGTATAGCCTAACAAAAAAAAATCAAATTTATTGCTAATATCAAACTAAAATTTTAAACTGAAAGTATATAAATGCGCATTATACTATTTATATTAAAAAAATCACATAATGTTATTGAAACGAAGACAAATATGAATATTAAAACATGTATATAAGTTACGAAATTCTGTTTATAAGTAGTACTTAAGACACCAACTGAATACTGTTACATCTATTATACCACAAAGGTAGTCACAGTATGGTGCTCATGGTTAACTAGATTGTTCATCTAATTAGTAGACTTATGAGAATTTTATAAGGCATAAAGTTTATTATACGTAAAAACCATTAGAAAATTTACTTTTTTAAATCGATTTTTTGAAAATGTTATAAAATTTAAGTTTTGATACTTTAACGATGTGTTTAAAAAATACTTTTGAACAATCAAGAATAGAATTTTTACTTTACTATTAGCATTTTAAATTTATCATGTGACCTTTGTGTATCATTTCAGTCTTTCTCATTATGTATAGATTTGATCCTTCCTAAAATATCAAACGTATCTGTCTTAATTATAAATTATAAGTACCGACATCACTTTTGCAGTATTTTTTTTAATATCAATAAATAATTTTTACTATTTTTAATGCAATGATCAGTTTTTGTTAAAGGTTTATTAGCGGATTACTGCTTGTAAGAAGGAGAAAAATACAATGGTTACGTCTGACGACATTCGTCTATTTCTACTGATCTATGCAAGGATGAAACAATATTTTATAGGTTTTGTTAATTTTCTCAATTTTATTCCTATGCATTTTTCAAAACTTTATTTAAAATGGCATTTGAGGGAAAAATATTTTAATATCCGTGCAAAATTATGAGTGAAAGTTTTTTTTTACATTCAAGGTAAAAAGTGAAGAAATATCGAAATGTTATCAAGAAAATATTGTCTTTAAATGTAGTCAATAAAAATTGAAATCGATTTCGAATTTTTATAATCTGACCAAAAAAAAAATAATATATAAACTAAAATTATATAGAGTTAAAAATTATGAAGCCATATTTAATTATCTCATAATAAATATCTCTATTTTATAGAAAATATTCTTTTCTAATAATTTTTTATTTATCTGTGGTTTAGTTTGAAAAACTTGCATCTGTACAAAAAAAATCAACTTGCATTAAATAAAAGTAACAAGATAATAAATTTGTTAGAAAAGAAAAAACAACATTTAAAAATTTAGGTCATTAAAAAATAAATGTTAAATGTTTCGAAAATTAAACTTTATACAAATATAATTTCAAAAAAAAGTAATTTGATTTTATTGTTCTATAAAACGTTCATTATTGTCAATGAAAATAATCATCTTAATTTATTCAAAATAAAGACTTGAATTGAAATCCGTGTAAGAATAAACTATCAGTTTAGCTTTTAAAGTTTTTAAGGATACATTCTTAATTATGAGAATTAGCATAGAATAAAAAATTACCGAGATCCGCGATTTTTTATTCCGCTTAGATGCATATTCGAAGACTTATATATTTGTTGATTGCATATTTGCATGGCTTGTTTGTTTGCGCGCCGAGTAACTGGGTCAGAAATGCTTCTCATTAAAAAAAAAAAATACCAATTATTAATATAAAACCAAGATAAAAATGATTGTTCCCCGATTTTCTTCTGGGTCCCTGTGCCGCTGTAAAAATGTTAAAGGATCGGGTGACGCAATTCCGCATTCAGCGCGCGATTATGAGTGGAAAAAAAAAGTGCAGAATTGTTATTAACGCATACGGTAGTGTGCAATAGCAGCTTATAAGCTAGACAAGATAGAGGTTCTACGCATTTTGTGCGTTATGTTGAAACAAACAAGCTCGAAGGCCAAATTGAGTCGACGAACTCGGCAAAGGCTGCCGAGTGAGAACCAGCCAAGAACGTTGAGCAAAACGAGCCGAGCCGACGTAACGAGCGATCGACACTGTGTAGTTGGTACACTGCACATGCGCACTAACTGATCGGATCGTTTCCAAGATCGCGACCCAGATCCTGCCTTAGCCGCAATCACATCCACGGAATTCTAACCTGCTGTAATACACAGCCTAGCGCGTTTAAAATTCTTTTCGCCGCGAGATAGAAAAATGCTATTTTGCCTTTATAAATTTCATGAGTGAGAGTCTTTGTTGACGAGAGACAAAGGAAATAAAATATCCTCGTTTGGCTCTGTTTGATTGAGGCGGTTATAGTTCTTGTTTATATAGGTTTAAGAATCATAAAGAAAAGCTTTTTTCCTATTCTAGAAAATGGTAATATGCTAAATTGTGCTAAATTGTTTAACTTTTCTAAGAATTATGCTAAAATATGCTACGGCTAAAAACGTTCTTAAAATTTACTTCAATTTTTTACGAAAAATAAAAATATGTATTATTTAACTTTCTTTAGTAATTAATTTCAGTTTGACGCAATTCGGCAAAAATAATAATTAACAAAATTATTTTATTTTAATATAACCTGAATTTTCGATAAGATAAAACTTATGTAAGAAAAATACTAAAAATAATTCTACTTATTTTTTTATTGTTGTTTTACAATTGTCAAACTTTTTGAATACTGTGAAAGTTTAAATTATCTTTTAAAAGAAAAAAGAAAATATTAGGTACTTGAAGATTTTCTGCTTTTTAAAGTATTACTTTATACTCCTAATTAGAAAAGACCAACGGGAAGCTTGCACGATTAACTATTTTAATAACTCTGCCGGTTATAATGGCAACATACATGGTATTTGAATGGACAGATAGTTCTCAAAATAAAAATAAATAGTTTGTAAAATTAGCAAAAATAATATTTGTTAATAAATAGGCAAGCATTTTTAGTTTACAAGCCTATTTCTAACCTTGTGATAAAACCCGTAGTGGTCCCAAGTGCAAATTTGCACGTTTAATCCGATAATATTTATCATATCGACTATTTTTTATTAAACTGTCAACAATTAGAGGCTACATAAAATCGGTAAAAAAAATTTTTCTTACTTCATTTTCTTTTTAACAAATACTTACAAAGTATTAAGAGATTAAATCAAACAATACAAAATTGATTTAATAAAGTTTTAAAAGAAGGATGCAAATTGGACGAAATATAATTGCTTACTAATAATAGGACACTCACTTAAATTTTACGCAAAAAATAAATCTTCACTACATAAAATATGTTTCACACGCTATCAAACTATTACTTTCATTAGGACATTTATGTTCTAACAGAAAATCACTGCTACTAAAATTTGTTTCATGATATTTTGTTATATAATAAAATATCTTTGTATGTGGTAATTTTCATTTTATATCTTTAGTAAAATGTAATATAGTTAGTTTTAATATTGATCTTAGTTAATTTTGTTAGACGAGTAAAATTTATAGAAAAATGCATTTTACTTCAACGGACCAAATACCGTTTATATGTAACTGTTTTTTTTCAAGGCCCTCTTCAGGACTAATTCATTAAATCGTAAGCTTCACGTTTGTTATGATTTAACCAATTAGTTCTGACGAGGGTCGAACAAAAAACGTCGACTGAAGTAAATAAAAGATACATTTGCTTCGTTAAAGATCGACACGTTTGTTTGATTTTTTTCTTATAACAATACTAGCTTTCAAATATCCAAAATCTTATATTTTAAAAAGAATTAATTTTACTACTTAGTTATAAATTGCTGACTACTTCTTTAAAAGTTATATTATCATATTTTTGAAATGAAGTTATTTAAACACACAAAACGTTGACGAAGAATCAACAATGTTTTTACGTATTTTCTAGTTTCGAAAATACATATAATGGAAATGGACTCTTAAGCACAGTCTTTCACAGTTTTTTTAAGGTTACGTTTGCGTATTCTCATTCAGATCTTTGCCCTTTTGAAGGGGAATATGAGTCCTCGAAGGTCGTCTGGGACGGCTTTATCGATTTGCCGCCAGTGCGTTACATATTTATTTTATGGAGTCGCAGACAATCAGTCCGATCTTTTTAAATTTTATGACATTTATTAAACAAAAGTGGAATTGCTTTTTCAAGAAAAGGATTTTCAAATCGATTAATAACAATAATTTAAAGAGTCGGGCATCAATTAAGACGATTGATATGAATTTAAACAAAATTTCAAATATTAGAAAAATAAGCTAAGTGCTTATACTTTTTAATTTTCAAGATTTCTGAATATAAAAGTATGACTTTACAAACGATTTAAAAATACTAAAAAGTGTATGCTGTATTTCGAAAAAATTACTATATGCGTATAATTCTGCTTATAATTATTTAGGTTACACAATTAATTCATTAAATGTTGATGTACTTTTAATCATACAGCTTTAAAAGTATACAATTCTTTTCCAAGTTATCAAGCTTAGTAATAATATTTTTAGATTCAATTTTAAAAAAAAATGTACCCAACTCTTTATTTGTGAAAGTGTACTTCTATAGAGAAGAGACTATTTAAGGCGTGAATTCTCATGTGATTAATTAACGTCGCGTACAAAATTTTTATTTTCATTATAATGTTTTAATAACGATGACAAACATGTACTTTAAAACTTTAATTAATCTCATGATAATTAAAAAATTCCTATCTCATCTTCCAACTTAAAAAAAATTTGTCTCATCCTTAACCGATCCAAAAGAATCTTACCCTTCCACCATCCCAACCAACAACCTCTCCTAACACCCTCACCCTCACCCAACCAGCAAAACCAACAAAAACAACCTCCAAACCAGATTTTCCGGGCAACCATCAACAACCTTACCGAAAAGAAGCAAAGCAAAGCGAAACGAGCGAAGCATAAGGGAAGAGGGGTGGATAGGGAAGAGCGTCTAGACTAGAAGCTGACACCCACGCGACACGCAAGGGTTGCTGCTCTCTCTCTCTCGGAGTTTCTTCGCCGAGCTCGAAAGCGAGAGTAAGCTTGCAAGCGCCCGGCGCGGGCGGCAGGAAGGGGAGAGGGGAGGGATGACGCCGTGAGAGGAGAAAGTACGAGTGTGTGGGCGGCGCTTAAAGAAGCTCAGTGAAAGTCCTGGCTGCGGCGCGCTCGATAACAGACGCGAGAAATCCAAGGTCATGGTCACGGACCCTCTCTCTCTCTCTCGCAACCCCCTCGCGACTTTGAGCGCCTGCCACCCTTACACCCCCCCTCTGTCGTTCTAGCCCCCCCGACGAAATCGGTTCATCACCCTTTAACACCGGAGCGGGCGCCTGTTTCAGCCACTTTTACTTCCGACTTCTGTTCTTGCTTTTATCTTTTGACAATGATGCGTTTGGATGATGTATAGTTGGGTGTTCAAAGGGATGATTGGTTTTGGTGGTTTGGGTGTATGTATGGATTCGCGGATGCTTACGCACATACGCACACCCACGCAGAAGCACTTACTGTTATTGCTGGCTTTAATCGCCAATTATCGTTTCCTCGAACGATGTTTAATATTATGATGTTGTATTGCCTAAGTGTTAACCTTAGGCTTCGAAGTAATCCGTATAAAATACCGTACTAGGAAATGGAAATGTTTAGTCGAAACTCAAATCATTTATCAATCACCCAATATACACCCACCTCTACAGGTATTTCCGATATCCCTCTATTTTCAGTAATTCCATTATCATCCAAAAGTAGATTCGTCGATCGCGCCGCTAATTACGCCGCTTTAACGCAAACGAAGAAAACGGCAGCGGCAATAATAAAGCGTATGCGTAAAGCTCGTAGTATCAGACGTCACAAGTGTCATTCGAGCCGAGCGGTGCTCGGCAGACGGGAAAAGTTAGGGAGAATCGTACGCTTTAATGATAACCTTGACCGTGGCGGATCGATCAGGGCAGTGAAAGCCGACAGTCACCATGACTACCGCGGGCCCTTTTCTCTCTCTTCGTCCCTCCTACAGCGTTTACGGAGTTTCCTAACGCGACCTTACCCATACTTGCAAGGTACACCTCGTTTTCTTTCAATACAGAGAACGGGGTAATACCTTTTTCCTCCAATCATTTTTTTTTTCCGCGGTAAGGTGTGGGATGTCTGGGAAGAATGGAGTCGGGGTCGTTAAGTGTGACTGAGGTGCTTGGAGCTTTTTGTAGAGGCGTTGGAGGTTAATGGTTGTGATTTTTGTTTTAAATTTTGGGTTTTGGGGGGTTGAGTGTGGATTTGTTTCTTTATTGTCGTTAGTGAATATCGATAGCAATAGATTTGTTTGAAGAATTAAAAGTACTTTTTTAGTAACGATAGTTAGTAGATTGAACTTAATACTATGCAAATAATGTTTGCGAAATTTGTCTTATTATTGGCAGGTACGTTTTTTTTCCACCTAAACATATAAAAAAATGTAAACAAAAACAAAAATAATATTGTAAAGTTTTTTTTCGTTATTTTCAGTTATTAGAAAGATAAGGTTCCTTCAGCAAACAAAATTAAATTTAAAAAATGAATCTAACAATGTAAAATGAAGTTGATGTTTTATATTCCTCTATATTAAAAAAAAATACTGAAAATAAATAAGTTATGACTTGGATATAAAAAATATAAATTTTGTAGAATAAGCTCATTTTTAAATAAAAATATTTTTATTTGAGTTGGCTGGTAAATGCAATAAGCAAAATTAAAGACGATAACAAATACAAAATCTACAACCAACGCAAAAACCTACCACAACCCACAAACCCATTCAGACCTAAAAACGTCCTTCAATTTCAAGGACAAACAAAACCAAAACATTAAACCTCCCGACCCCCGCCACCACCACACTATCCTCCTAACCACTCTCCTCCAACAAACCCCTAATCTCCATTCCTCAGCCAAACTGAACTCCCAGTCATTACCTCTCCTCAACAAAAAATTCACCAGGACCCGATTAAAACGGCAAAAAGAAAGGCCAACCGGCAAGTATAAACACAGCGCTACAGATATACAGCGATAAGGAAACGTAGAAGCTACCCGGCGCGCGTCGTAGGTGGAAAGGAAAGAGCGCCGGGGCCGAGGAATAAAAGGCGAGACGGGGCAGAAGGGGTGGCAGGGGGGAGAAAGAGAGCGAGCGAGGGAAAAAAAAGTTTGGCGGCTTAGGTTCAAGGACGAGGACGAGGACAAGGACGAGGACAAGGACGCTGACGGCCACGCCCTGTCTGTGCTCTCCCGACGCCCTTGCCCTCGCGCCCTCACTCTATCTCCGTCTCTGTCTCGCGCTCACCCCCGAACGCGAGCTTTCTACCCTCATAACTCGGAGAAACCGCGCCGGGCGACGCGGTTCCTGCTTTATACGCGCAAAATATTGCGAGGGTAGAGCACTCGCGGTTGTGAGCGGGTATTGATTGTGAATTTAAAGGTGGGTTGGGTTGGATGGGTTTTTTTTGTGGTTTTTTTAGGTCGGTTGGGGTGATTAAACCCTTTAGTGGTGTCATTATAATGATTCGATGATTGCTGATAGGTGTTGCTCAATTTTCGATATGCTAGCGAGGTTGGAGTAAAAATTAATTCTTGCTTTTTATTGTTACAATAAATGAAAACCATTCATATGTGACGTTACTCTTTTTGTCTAAGATCTCGTCACTTTGTTGTACTTACTTCTAAAGGAATTCTTTTCCTTTTCATGTCATCTAGAAAGATTTATTTTGAGAACAACTCAGATAGATTGAAGAAAAGAATGTACACAATGTAATCCTCAGCTTAAACAACCGAATGACCTTATATCAGATACAAAACTTTAATACCTCAGCTGTAGCAAGTTTCATTTGAAATATCATAAAAAGTGACGATATTCTCCTATATGTGAACGCTTTGACATAGTCACATTTGATGCCTGTGCATAAAATGAGTAAACGAGTAAACTGGCGCTTTCACTAGTAAGCATCACAGATGCGGATTAAGATCTTCTTCACTTTAGTATCTTTTACCTACCGTCATAAAAAGACTTTCGATGATTGACAAGTGTGTTGGTGCATTTCTCAGCCTGATTGAAAGAGTATAATATTACTATTATTATATTTTATTGATTTTGATTAATTTTGACTGTCAGGATTGTCTTTTTTGAGCTTGAATCTGTGTCAAAATTTTCAAATGTATCTGGTGTAAACTAGGTCTTAAAGGTTATTTTCATTTTGTCTTTATTATTTTAATACTAACTTTTTGGTGAAACTACTTTTGGTTAATCGATTTCACATAAAATCCATCGTAAGTTTTTCGTTCTTCCATAAAACAAGATCTAGGATAGAGATTTTAGTGCTTATAATATTTTATGAATCATAATTTGGTGGTGAATGATCGCAAATGGTTCATTTATTTTGCAAAATTCATTTATCGACTAGGTTACTTCGAAAAATTGGTTCAGATCAGATTGTATCACAGTTCACTTTCTATTTTCAGTTTCAGTAAAAAGGAAACGAAAATTAGACTAAAAGAAATTAAATCATACTCAATCAATTGATACAATCATACTAAGGAACATTTCTAAAAAAGACAATAATATTTTTATAATCGCAATAAATTTCAGGCTATATTTAAAAAATGTATATATAAGAATTCGCATGCCATAGTCAATGTTCTTCCGACAGTTAAAACTCAAAACCTTCGTCAAGATAATTAATTTGAAACGACACAGATACAAACCTTTGATATCCCAAATTAAATTAAACCACATCAAACCAACCGCCCACAAAATTCTAAACCCAAAAAAAGCACGCCTTATTCATCAATCCTAAACAAACCATACCGATCCATCTCCCAACGCGATCGAAATTAACCCCCCTTAAAAAACCCTCAACCCACCCGCAAAAATCTTGTTTTTCGCCAAAAGTCCCAGGAAGTAAATAGAACTTTGCAGAATAAAGCTCAAGCTCGATCGTTTATTCTAGCTTTTGCCGGTGGAGAGAAAAAAAAAAGAGGAGAAAGAGAGGATGAGGCCTCGAAGTGTAGGAGGCAAGTGGCCGGAGACTCCGGGAGTCAATAGAAGGTCGCCGAAAGGTCGAGAGCGAAGGATAAAAGTGGAAATCTAGCGGCAGGGGTGGAAGTAAAGCTCGGGGTATGGGTAATCGTGTGTATATACCAGCAGTCGTGTTTATGCATCCAATAAACTTTCCGATTCAGCGAAGACAGAGAGGAAAATAACCGTGATGAGATTTTCTTTTTTGCTTTTTATTTTTTGCTGCAGCCGTGAGATGGCGCTATTTTATTTTGCGCGAAATTTTTAGGAAAGTGCGGTACTTATGTTTGGGTTCGTGGCGTTTGTACATCGATCGTTGTTGAATTTCATGTATATTTCGTGCTAAATTGAACGAAAATTAATAATTCTGTATAAAAATTTTCTGCTAGTATCTTAAACTTGTTTAACACGTTACATTTTGTAATTTATAAAATATTTTACGATTAAAATCTTGTACAACGTTCTTTTTACTGCGCTTTTATTTTCTATGTCAATATACGTGTACAGCGGCATATATACCTGCGAACAAGTTGTCTAGTGAGCTGAAGCTGAAATGCCGGAAGAGAAAAGAATAGAACTGAAAGTCCTTTAGCGGGAAAGTCCTTCCGTAAGAAAGTCGGTTTTCTCTATAAGACAGGCTTAACGTGTGAGCGGGTTGGCGCGCGTATATATATATGTGCATGTGTGCGAAATAAATGTCTTCATAAATTTTAGATCAATGCGCCAATTTCCATGAAACTGTGTGTGCTAGTAGAGATAGGATGGTTGACATGTTTTAATAGTTGGATGAGTGTAGGAAATTTATCGTTTAAAGTGGAAACATATATACTTTGATATTTTAATAGGTTCGGTGCAATTATTGAGTGGCATTCTACTTAAAACAAGAAAATTAAATAATTATTCATTTAGCTACTATAAAATCTAAAACAAATAATTATCAGGCACATCACCCGCTAAATCAACAATCTAAATAATGTCAAAATCACAAACAGCCGCAACCCAACAAAACCAAACGAAACCGTTCCATTCCCACAAACAAAAAAAAAAAATATACATAAATCCCAAACGCGAGCGAAAAATCGCGAAAGCGAGCCGCCCATTTTCACTGCGCCAAGTGAAAAGCGGCCCAAGTGCGTGAAATTATTTAAAAGCCCGACTATATCCACGCCGGTGAAAAGAAGAGTCTGCAAGCGAGAGCCGCGCGCGCGCGCGCAGATTTGGCTTCGCGTGCCTGAGCTCGCTCCCGGTGTTAGGCTCCGCGCGGCTATATAACCAAGCTATAGTATAGCTATATAGCTCTTGCCGTCGCATGTGCAGCGTAGCAGGTGAGCGAGAGCGAGCGAGCGAGCAGAGCGCCGCGAGAGAGGGAGTTGGAAAATTCAGGTCGCGCCTTGACACACTTGCACTCTTACCACGTGCATCGGCGCGCTCTCCGCAGGAGCAGCAGCGCAGCGGCCTGCGTGATTCGCTACTTTTCCAGCTCGAGCGCGGAGATGCGCGCAACTTGCTTTGCGAGGATGAGGAAAATAGCGAGGCGGGCTGGGAAAAATTTACGCTTCATTTGTGCTTGAGGGGGAGAGGGGCATGTTTATGGGCGGGATTTGGGGGAGGGGTTATTTTGGGGTTTTGAGGGGGCAGAGCTGGTGGATGGGTTGGTAGGGTGCGATTTGGGTTGGACTTGATGAGTGGTGCATTCAGAGGTGCTTTTGGGGTTGAAAAGATGTTGGAGATTTTTACTTGAGAGTTGGATGATAATTTAGAAGCAGCGGTTTTGCTTTGTAGAAATTTTGGGTTTTTGAGTTTTTTGATTTTTCTAGGCTTGAAAATAGAGAAACTTCGGGAGTAAATAGACAATTTTACGACGGAGTTGATGTAAAAGGCAGAATGTCGATAGAATAGTAGATCACTAAAGTCTTTTTAAGGAGATGTCCTTATTTGAATTTAACGATTTTTTTAAACGTTTTCAAATGTGAATAAGACTTTTTTAAATGTTTATTGCGAAATTTCTGTAAGGAAAATTTGACTGCAACTATAATTTTTCATAAAATTTAATCTTTAAAGAAATTTTTCAAAAATGAATTTTAATAAAAATAAGTTTACTTCAGCAGTAAATACTAACTTAAAATTTCTAGTCATATCAGTTTGCCTCTACTTAAATATTTCATAATACGATGGTAAAGTGATACAGTCATCAATTGAAGATTTTTTAACAAAAGTGTTTTTATAGTATACAAATTTAATAACGTCTTTTAATGGCTTATAATAATTACTTTACAATATTTATAATGTTTATAATAGATTATTTTAGCGTTGGTGTATAAGAGAAATTATTTAACTTATTTAATTTTCCAAAAAAAATTTCATAAATTAAACAAAAAATATTAAATTATTAAAATATACTAATTAGTAAATCCAATGTGAAATTGAAAGAAAAAGAAAACTTATCATTTAGATCATTTAGATAATTTAGAAAGTGTTTAAAAAAATAAGCCTAAGATTGCATGGTACTTATAAATAGAACCAACAATTTTAAAAACACGCTCAAAGGTTTTTTCTGTATGGACAGATTTTTTCAGCCAAGTAGCAAAACTGTCTCGTCTCTGTCTCATTAATAAGTGTAATGTTTAGATTTCACCTTGAAATAGTGAAAAACTAATTAGCACATATATTAACGGAAATGCTTGTCAAAACAGTAATAATAATTTAAATGGTATGCTTGTGAAGAAATTCTCAATTTGAAAAGTGTTGTCTCGCAAGTAATAATTATATGATCGAAATCGTAATAATATTGAAAAAATATTAAAATTCCAATTTCATGAAAGTTAAAGAATTTTTATTATAACAAATATTTACTTCAAATAAAACAGTAAATTTTAATAGATAGCGAATGCGATCAATCGATACGTTTACTTTATATGTACATACAAAATTTTAGTTATATTGAAATTGAATCAAAACCACCCACAAAATTCTCAAAAATAAAATATTTCTCAAAGTAGGTCCTCAAAAAACAAAAACACTTACATCGACATAAATCTTGTGCAGTTACGAACAAACTCCTTATATAATAATTTAAATGAAACCATTCTAAACAAACCGCGCATATACACCTGCATGGAAACTCCGGCGCTCCAGTAAATTAGCGCGTCAACGGCAGAAAAGTTAAAAATTCCGAGAAATCGAAAGTTGAAAAAGAAAAGCAGGAGCCGCCGCGAAATATAACGACTCGGTGAAAGATTGTCAAGTGTGCGATCTGCTGGTAATGCAATGGCTCACCGCGAGGAAAAGTCTATAGTTAGAGATGAGGTAAAGAGGCAGTTCACGGAGGTTTAAACGCAGTTCAGCCGCGCTCTGCGTACTCGCGCATCCAAGAATTAAAAACTCAAAGGAAAATCGAAATAAAACACGCATTTTCCCATGCATCACCCACAAAACAACAAAAAACACATCAATTCCCCAAAAACCACCCTACGCAAAAACAAAGCCCCAATTCAAAAAAGGCGGCCGAGCAAACATTAATCCTCCATAAATCGTTCCCCGCGCGCACACATCAGCGAATCCGGTTGTAAAAACAAGAGCGGAGAAGTAAATCAACGCTGCGCAGGTATATAGTCGGTCAACGTGGACGTAAAGTTAATACAGCGCTCGCGCGCGCCTCGGCTTACACACATCGGATGCAGCTAACAAGCGAAGAGCGAAAAGCGAAGTTGCGGCTATATGCGAGCGCGCGCCGCCGTGGCGTTTTATCTAGGCCAGGGCTAGCCTGCACGCGTTGACGTATGTATAGAGCAGCGGCGCAGGCTTGCGAGTCGCGCTCTTTCGTGCGTGCCGCTCGGCCAAAATGAGAGGAAAGAAGAAGAAGAAGAAGAAAAAAATATAAAGACTCGCGTATTTTCCTCTCTAAGGAAGCGCGGCGCGAGCTGCTGCGCTCCTTTCACTGTCGTTTTCATCTTTCACTCTCTTGGAGCTAGTGTGTGGATTTTATTGGCTGCTTGGGAGCTAAGCTGATTTCATTCGATGCTGCGGCTTGAGGATGGTTAATCGACGGAGAGGTGATAAGGCGGAGATAGCGCCGGGCTTACTTACGGCTGGGATCGCGTAACTGAGAGCGAGGTTTGAGATGGGTGTAGCTTTGAGGTTTTTCAGATGGGGTTACTGGGTTGGTGTTGCGTGGGTGTTGCTTTATTGTTTAATAATTGTCATTGTGGTGATGATTTTATTGGATTATAAACAAGTCTGGAAGCGAAGATTCTCGAAAACAAGTTTGCACTCGGCGTACTTTTGTTTTCAATACACGTTGTTGTAACAATCGAGTCCGCAACAGTAAACAATTATTCAAAAAATATATGATACATTTCAATCGGCATGTATCAATAATAAGATTAAAACTGCTCCAATTTAAAGATTTTGCATATTTAAAATTTCGATAAACAGCGTGAATGAAAGTTTGATAAAGATTAACGCAATAGAATAATAATCAAAAATTTATGAGACAGAAAATAAGCTCGAAGCGCGTACTGTTCCATCAAATATTAAGTACGAGGAAAAAAAAAAAATTGACGAAGATTAGAGTTAACTTTTTCCACTTATCGCACAATATAGTTCAACCTTGCCGCATCGATTTAGAAATAAAAAATTCATATAAATACATATCGATGATTTCTCGAGAAGAGGCAAAAAACATTGTACGCCCAAGAGAAAATAAAGAACTTCATCTAATCGTCTTCGTTTCCTGTTACTTGACTTCCACATCGATTTTATTCCGCCCTTTGTAAAATTACTATTTTCAATTACAGCCTTGCGCACAGCGCCAAATAATCCTACCAGAAACCGGAAGAAATTTATCACTCAGCAACGGATAAGCTTAAAATAAATATCGTGAAAAACGAATATTTCGATTCATAAACTAAAGAAAAAGCTGAATCAATACATCTCACTACTCTCTCGCTTTTTTGCCCGATTAATCTCCGAATAACTCTTTATTACGTCCATTCAGACAAACAGAAGAAGGAAACTCAGCTCGCTCGCACACGTAACAATCGGCGCGTGCACAAGCGCAACCAATCGGCCCGATAAAGCTCAAAAATAAGCATAATTAATTCCCCAACCCCGATAACGCAGCCAAAAATCACAAAAAGCAAAACAATCGCAGCAAGTAACCATCCACCTCGGCGCTCCTCAGCCATCCAAAGAGTATATAATCCGGCGATAAAATCTCGCTCTCTAAGCCCCCCGATCCACCAGCCTAGGAAGCAGAGAACCAGCTTCCTCTGAAATACCCAGCCTCCCAGAGAAAGCGGAAGAAAGCCATCTCTCTGAAAAAAGCATCCCGGCGTCGCGCGAGACAAAAGCTTGTAAAAAAAAAGGAGGCATTCGTCTACATACAACCGCCTCGATTCTGCATCGGTGTCGCATAGTTTCCTCGCTCCGTCGCTTATATATCCACACTCGCGTCCGTGCATATATACATGCTCGCACATCCGCGCCGCGCTCTCATCCACGTCTATATACACACAGACTCAGGACTGCGCGAGTGCAAGCCGCATCACACACATATGCGTGTGCGAGCGAGCGAGCGCAAAGTAAAGGGGGAGAGGTCAAGCAGAGAGCGCGCGGCGAGAGAGCAGCGCAGCAGTAGTGTAGGGTAGGGTAGGGGTAGGCCTTGGGAGAGTTCGCTGCACCTCCCGTCTCTCCTGCGCGCACCCCTCTGCGCCTCGCTCTATGCTTCAATCTTTCTCTCTCTCTGTTCCTCCACCTCCTTCTACCGAGCTGTGCGCGCGGCAATGAACGACTCGGCGACTTCCCCTTTCCGACGTCGCGCTCAGCATATATACTCGCAGCTCGGAGCGCGCGATGCACATGCAACCGAGCGTAACTCACGTATAAGCCCGCAGAGAGAAGTAGCCTTGCCTCTCTCGAGTCTCGCTTCTCGGCTTATTATACGTTGCGCGCTTGCGGATAGCGCGAGTATATGAGACTGCTTCTTCTTCTTCTTCTTCTTCTCTCTGTCTTTCCCGCTGCGGCTCCTGCGCGGAGAGTACCTTAACAGAGAGCCGCCCTGAGATATCAAGCAAGCTATTATCACGTTTCGAGCTTTCTTTCTCTTTGTCTTTGCTGATGGCGCTCGCTCTCTCTCTCTGCGGGGTGGAGGGACAGTTTTTTATCAGGGGGGGTTTGGTGCTCGAGCGGGGGTTAGGACGAGGGTTGAGTTTCACAGATGGTAGCGACTGGACGTGATGGTTTTTTTCTTTAGTTGGGAAATGATTGCTGGGGTTTTGATGAGTATTGGGTGGGTTGATAGAGGTGGTTTTGTGATACTTTGGAGCGGGAAGTTTAAGAGGCAAAAAAGGAATTTGGAAGGATTTTGAGTTGACTCGTTGTGTATTAGGCTTAAAATTTTGCACAGTAAATTTTTCGAAACTTGTAAATCTTCTGAATCATTTCCTGCATTACGCGAAAAATCAATTACTTATCAATGCTTGCAAAAATCTTCTTAAATATCGTAACTAAAAAGAAAATCTAATAATCGATTAAAATTTCGATTTTGCAATTAAAAGAAACCGGTAAAATTTCGTTAAATTCAATTACCCGCCAATCAAAGAGCCCAGTTATCCCCCCGATCCGCAAACGATTTCCTACACGGCCAGTTAATTTTCAAGCATCACTTTTATATTTATCAGTCCCGACGTCGTCTCCGTACCTTACTTCTCGCGAATTAGCATATCGCAAAAGAAAAACAATTAAACTTGGCAAAGTTCAAGGCAGAGAGCGAGCTCCTCTCCCTCTCTTCCTGAAGCGAAAGTGTGAAAAAGTGCATTACGCTCGCTATCCGAGCTCCTGATAACACAGAGGCGCAGGAATGACTGAAAACGATATCGCTTCCCCTCGCGCGCCTGCACCGGAGACTGCTGCAGATGTGCGCCCGAGCGAGCGAGCGGAGAAAGAGAGAGCCGCATAGCCAGCCAGAGAGAGACGCTGTAATCTTACCAAGGACTAGAAATACATATTACACGTGCTCAGTCAGAGAGCCAATGAGGACTACGACCTCTCGCCTCGAAACCCAACTTTGGTATTAAATATCTCGGGGCCTGCCGACTCTTTTTCTCTTCTTAGCCTCTCTCTCTCTCTCTCTCTCCCTCTCTTTCTCTTTGGCTCGATTTTTTCCTTCTCTCGCTCCTTTTGTTTTCTTTTTTCTCTCCTTTTTCGCCTCTCTTCTCTTCCTCCTTCTCTTTACCCCTTTTTTCTACCAGTATATTCAGCTCGAAATGACGTGCACGTAGTCGATATGCAGTGCAGAATGAGAGAGAGAGAGAGAGAGAACCTGTTTTTTGCTAAATCTTGAACGAGCCGAGCGCTCTCTTGTTTTGACTGTGCAGAAGTGCAGGCGAAATTTTAGAAAGAGTATTCAAAATTTCTGGTTTAGAAGATGGTTTACTTAGGATTGAAAATTTGGGTTGTGTGTTTTTGCTTTAGGGTTTTTGTTACAAGATAGGTTGATATAATATCGTTAAAAAGTGCGTGTATAGGTTAGACAGCTGTAGAATTTTTTATCGTTCTTAAAATTTAAAGGCTATGTAACGCAAAAAATGCCTCCAATACATTGATATACTCTTCTAAAGTCACCTATACATAGATAATACACTATAATCTACAATGTATTTTGATTTTAAATACCACGTGGAGCTTGATGTAATTTTCATACTTTTTTTCAAGGAAGTAAAAAAGACGTAATTGAGATAAAAAAATGTTCGAGATTTACCAAAATTGACAATATAATACCATCTAATTTAAAATGCTTAATTGAGATTTCATCCTAGATTATCAAATGATATCTTGTATATAATCGCAAATCTGATACTTACAGTTTATATAAAATGTAGTTAAATATTCATTGAATAAATTATTAATGATTATTATGATTATCATTTATGATTACCAATTATTGATGGATTTATGCTATATTAAAAACGCTATTAAATTATCAAGCGAGTACATTCTTCCGATACTGATAACAAGTATATTATTAAAAATGTACCGACAAAAAATGTTGATAATTTTCTTGGTAGAGAAATTAATATGAAATCTCACGTCTGTTAGTTTAGTCAGTAATGTGCGAAGATTTCTCTGTTTGTACGAACCATTCTGTTATCTGCGAGAATCGCTTTTAAAAATGTGTACGCTTATCATATTGTCATCATTGTAACTTCAAGTCTGCAAATTCGAAGTGAAAATGATTAGTAGCAAAGATCTATGTAGTTTAGACAAATGATTTAAACTACGTATATCTTTAATTATGTGAGCTAATTAAGGAAAAATATTACAAAGAGATAATTTTTTATATTAGATGCAATCGAGCATATAATACAATATTTACTATTTGATAAATTTGACGTTTGTACAAAGGAAAATCTTTTTATTATACTTAAAAAAGAGTATCTTCTGGTCGCGGATTTTGCTTGAAATTTAAATAATTCAGTCTATAAAGGTCTCAAATAAAGTTTCAGAAAATAAAATTAAACTTGTGAAAGCAAACTTTTATTTACATTTTTCGGAATGACAGTTGAGTAATGAAAGTGTATTAACAAACGACGAATTAAGATGATTTGTGATGGTACAGTTGTACTCAGCATTGAACTGAAATAATTTTGGTTGTAATAATTCAATTTTTATTCCGAAAAGCTTATTTTTTCTAGCTTAATTTGGTTTACTAAAACATTATTTATGTCTTTTTTATACTTCGTACTTTACATTTTAAGTAGAAGTTATTTTTTATGTTTTCCCTAAAATGGTACTAAAAATGTACATAACCGAATTGTTAGACCATCTAAAACGTATTTCAAAGTTTAAGTTGAATCTTTGACCTGGAGATATTACACTTTTCTTGTAAGATAATAAATAGTATTTTTTATTAATACTTTATAATTGTTGCAACAACACAAAGAACAAAATTAAAACTTTTAATTGATTTCTCCAAATTCAACATAACGAAAAAGCTTTCTTAACTTATAGAAAAATGGTTATTTCCATAACAACAAAATCCCAATACCCCATAATCTAAAAACCCCGCCATTTCCAATCCATCAACCCATCGTCCCACTCACGACAAAAGCCATCAGTCCACAGTTACACCTAAGACGAACCGCGCTCGAAAATATTTCAGCTCGGCCGCGCAAACTCAGGCGCAGAGAGTCTCTCAGGCCTCGGAAAGTCGGGAATCGGAGTTAAAGTCGAAGAGTCAGGATGTCGGTTTATAGTCGGAGGTGTGTGTGCGAGAATTGCATGGGTAGACCTTGGAAGCCGTACGTAGCGGATCGAGGGAATCTTTCCGGTTCTCGCGAGGGAGCGAGCGAGCCGGCAAGACAGAGAAAGACAGAGAGAGAAAGACGGAGAAGAAAAAGAAGGAGAGGAAAAGAGAGAGACAGCGAGCGAGCGCGAGAGAGAAAAGAGGGAAGGAAAGAAGAGTGAGAGAGAGAGAGAGAGAGGGAGAAGCTAAGTATACGAGAGAGGAACGTTCCCTATAGAGACTTCTCGAGCTCCTCTTCTTGCGTGTCCTTGGAAAGTCGCGAGAGAGCGCGCGCAGAGTACTCGAGGCAGTAGCACCTTCACGGTTCTTGGCACCAGACAGGAGAAAAATATTCTACGGGCATGTCCCACGCGAGCTGCGCGCGAGCCTATCTGCAGCAAGCGAGCGAGCGAGCTGCCTCCGGAGCGTTGCACTGCTTTCGCTCTTTTTTTCGCGCTCTTTAAATGCCTTTTTTCCCCTTTTTGCCCGCCTCTTTTGGCTTTGTTTTTTGCCGAGGCTCCGCTTTTCCTTCGGGGATCCTAGTTGCTGCGCTTGGGGTTTTTTTTTTGTTTGAGTATCGTTTTGCGTTGGTTTTATTGGTTTGATACAAAATGGACTTTATGCGTAAGTGTTGCGTTTGATTAACACGGATGGAATTATGATTGTGATGTTAAAGAATTGATTTAAGTAAAATTATAACTTCTGATTTTAATATTTATGATTACAAATTTTATGTGCTTACTTCAAATGCACAATATTTAGTTTAAAAGGCTTTAACAAAAGTTTTTGCTATATTTTTTAACACTTCCACTGCTGCAAGATCCAATATGGGTCATGATTTTTTTTTAACTCAAATCTCCGTATTGGATAATAATGATCATTGTTCATTGAAATAAAGTACCTTTTCTGAAGCATGCAGTTGTCACGATTTCAATTTCTATTCCTCACAGGTTTCGCAAAGCTCTCATGCAGGTTGTCTGTCAGTTCCGGTTCGTAAATTAACTCACTAAACTGGTCCCTCATCAAATCAATACAATCAGCCAGAATCTTAATTTTAGAAGTTTATATTCAAAGAGCTTATACTGTGAAAATATGAAATTTAAAGCATTTCATACCTGTTTTAATGCCAGTCGTCAAGCGCTCATTTTTTTGCGATATTTCACGGTTATCCATCCGAGTTCTATATACTCTGCTTAACTAAGCAGAAAGTGAATTAAGAAGCGTGAAAATCAGAATTTTTATTAAACTTGAAGTAGTGGTTATTCGACTGATTGCATTTTGACTAGATAGGCGTTAGAGGCTTTATCGTGCCCTGACAAGGATACGTGATCTGGGACTTGCAGGAAGTAAGGATATCCTGACTTGATTTCTACTTGAGTTTCGATAACTGTCTGCGTTGCGGAACTTTCAAACGAACACGTGTACGCTTTTGGTAATTTTGCAATTATTTGTATTAGTTTATTAGTAATGATGTCAAAGAGATTTTAGACTGACTTTTTAAAACAAAATATTGTAAGATATCAATCTTTTATAAATTTATTTTTTCATTAAAAAATATAAGGGTTTTATATTGAAGATACTCAAAAATAGAAAAAATTATTTATAAAATGCATGTAAAATAATATGAAATCCAGTAAAATCTGTATTGCAAATGAAATTAATTGCATGTTATTATTATTAGTTCAGTTTTTGTCGAATGAAGATGAAAGGAGAAAAGGAAAAGCGAGCGTCTAACCACGGAGAGAAACGCTTTGAGGAAAAGTGCGCGCGTTAGTCGCGGCCTAAATCGCCAGCTAATGCTTCGACTGCGCACTCTTCCTTTATTGTACTTTTAAGGAGGTTAGCGTAATATTTCACTTTTTTTGCAATTTTTGTTTGTTTTTTCGCTGTGAGCTAACGGCACTGATATCTGCAAAAATTCCGAAGAGCTCGATTTTAAGGTGGCTAAAGGTATTAAGTTGCGAATTTAATGTAGCGTTACATGGAGAAATTGTTGTTTTGGTTAAGAACCATCGCCACACCGAATTTATGAATATAGTCGATATAAACTTTTTATTTTGTTAATATTTATAAATATGATAATTTGTAGAAAATATTTGCAAATTAATTTCTTCATTAATAGTAAACCGTTTAGAACAGCTCTTTTTGATGTGTTAAGTATATGTACTAATTGTAAGTATATACTTTCGCTAGTAAATCTATTGACATCTAAACATATTTACATTTGTGCCAAAAAGAATTATTTCGGCCAATGCAATAATTTAACAAATTTTGTTAAAACTACAAGAGTTTTAAAACCGAGCCCACTTTGATTTAGGATGTAAGTTTAATACAGTATATAAGCGTATATGTATTCACGATTGATTCATACATTTTTTTTTTATCTTAAGCTATTTAATGCAAATCCGAAATTAGTTGATAATATTGATAAATCTATACATATATAATTATAACTTTTACAATGGTTTTTGCACTTAAAAATAATTAGTTAGCAATCGAAACTTGAGAATGTTTTAAAATGTTAGAAATAAATGTATATTAAATTATATTTTTGAATTTTGTAACCCATTTAGAAAAAAGTATTTATTGCTTATCACAGCCGTAACCATGTTGACGTAATGTAAAAACAAATTAATATTTTGATAAGTAACATGCTTTAAATTAGATTTTAACCAAATTATTGATTTAGATTTTTCTTAAATATGTTATTGCAAATGTTTTCTTAAAATAAAATAAAATATCTTTTTTATTTAAGTAAGACACCGTTTTACTGTCAGTCGCGGAGCACACGGATATTAGATTCCT
Source organism: Eupelmus urozonus (assembly GCA_900480035.1). NCBI lineage: Eukaryota > Metazoa > Arthropoda > Insecta > Hymenoptera > Eupelmidae > Eupelmus > Eupelmus urozonus. The sequence goes on from UELX01000998.1 coordinate 35,366, forward strand.
CCTTTTTAGTATTGGAAAAACTTGCTAAAATTTCTTCAAGGTACGTTTCTCGAAGAGCGATTGAAACCTCTCCTAATAATGCACCGACACTGCATACACAGATAACTTTCTATCGGCAAAATTCTATTTCCATGTAGACATTAAAGTTTTTTGTCCTTTCGAGATGAATGAAAGTTTCTATAAAATCGGGCCAAACTAGCGGAAATGAAATAATGAAGCAAGTCGCCAGTAACCTATCTTTAGAAACTGGATTGATCGAAGAACTTCAATTTCGAATCGAGCTATTTTCAATTTCTTTTTATCTTGCCATTATTTCGCTGAGCTAATCCTATATACAGAGTTAATTATACAAGAAAAGCATGCATAAGTATTGATACTAGCGGCTGTTCTATTTAAAAATTGCAGGAAAGATTAGGTGTTTAATTCTTAAGATATTCTATTTGCAATAAGTAAATACACTTCATCTCTATGCAAAGAACAGTGCAGAAATACTCCAGTCTTAACTTTTCCCGCAGTTTTCCTCTACTTCAACGACAAATTTAATTATTAATCCCTAATCTTCAAAACCTACCCCACCAAAATCCCTTAATTACTCAAAAAAGCAACCCCTCCACCCTTTAACCCCGAGCTTTTCCAACCCACCCCAACATACCCCAATCCGCCAAAGAACCTCTCAGCACCAAGCCATCAGCGCGTCTCTTTAAAGCAGCGCGCTCATCGTCGTCTCCACCCGAAGCCTGCCGAGCTCCACCGAAGCCAGCCGATCTCAGCCAACTCGCACACATCCACAGCTCAGTCCCATCCGTGTGTACTGTTGCTTTCGTCGGCTGCGCTCGCACGAGAAGCTCGGCCGGCTAAAACAGCTCGCTCGCTTATGCGCGCGCTGCTGCTGCAGAGAGAGAGAGGGAGAAGAGAGCTATACTAGAGAGAGAGTTAAGCGGCGCGCGCGCGCTCCACCGTCTGGAGGGAGAGAGAAGGCGCGAGAGTAGCGCGCCGCGCGTATACGCCTGGACTAGCGGGCTAGTCCGGTTTCGAGTCAGTCAGTGTGCCACCGGCGAGCGTCGCCCGTAGGCCTTCCGTACACGGCCGCCCCGTCAACCCGCAGCGCGAGAGGAGAGAGAGAGAGAGAGCTAAAGAGCGGGAGAGGGAGAGAGAGAGAGAGAGACATGGCAGACTGCCGAGTAGCCAGAGCCAAGTCCAGCCGCGAACTTTGAATCTTTTCTCTCTCTCTTGCCGAGTGGAGCTGGAGGGAGCTTGAAAGCGCCACCCTGGCTTACCCCCTTAAAGAGAGCCACCGGCGTGTCGGCTGTATACACCAGCGAGTCGCGGATGTTGATTACACACACACACACACACACACGTAAACACGTACACGTAAACATAACACACAACACACAGTGCAGTGCGGATATTGAGTTCTGAAAATCTTGTAGCAAAAAAGATAAATAATCCAAAAGTGACCGGTAGTGAATAATACTCAGCGCGGCGCGAGTTGTTGTTGACGCCGGCAATGTGAGCGCCACACAGCCCGACGCAGCAAGTGCAGAACGCGCGCGTCATGTCAGATGCGCCCTAACACCAAACGCGAGTAACAAAAACAACAGCAGCCCTTAAACCCCCGCCGTCGACCAAAACTCGCCGATCCCCCGCCCCCCAAAATGCTGGAGGAGCAGCCGCTGGACCTGAGCGTCCGCGTGGGCGACTTCGCCGAGCTGTCCCGGCTGGCCGGCAAGCAGGAGCTGGACGAGGACCAGTCGAGCAACGCGAGCAGCGAGCCCGCCGAGCTGCAGGAGCAGGCCTGCTGCAACGAGCCGGCGGCCTCGAGGCCGGATGAGTTGGAAAGAGCCGCGTCGAGGCTCAGGGCGCTGGTCAGCACGACGACGGCTAGTCTGTCGTCTTGTGAGGAGCGGGATGAGCGTAGCTGCTGCTCCGAAGACTCGGACGACTCGAGCAACTGCGGCGGCGAGCACAAGGACAGGCTTAGGCCGCCCGGCACTAAGCCCTACAAGAAGAACCTCATCAGACGTTATCGTGAGTTTCTATTTTTTCGCGGTTGTTTTTTTTTTTGCAACGCACTTTTGGTTTAGGAGGCTTTTATAATATCGGTTCGGGTACGCCTGCACTCGGCGCAGATGTAATCTTGCCCGCGGCGTAGCGATTTTGGTCACTATACTCACGTATATACACACAGGCGGCTCGCTTATCAGTCATTATGCTATATAGCTCTCTCGCTGATTTAGTTTCTGGGGGGAGGGGGGGGGGGATTGAGAGAGTGAGAGTGATGTGCCACGTTGTTACGTAAATCGAGCACCTCCCAATTTTTTGACTGACTGGTAAGCAGATACGTTTATCGGGCCGGCAGCGCGCGCGGCCAGCTCGATTGGGGAGCGAGTTCTTTAAACGTCAAAACATCTATTCGGACGATATGTACGGGTGATAGAGGCGGGGGATTGCTTTTGTGTTTGAGTAAACATCCGCGTTGCATAGTGTGGGAAATGCGAAATTCGTTGATACCGGGGGTGGGTTTGGTTTTGGGGAGGGAGAGGATGTTTTCTTTTTGTTTGATGAGAGATACCCTGTGTGTTTTGGAAAGGTGGAGGGGTAGAGTTTGGTGGGTAGGGCAGGGCTGGTGTATTGGCGGTGAAGTTTAAAAATCGATGTTTTGATTGGGTTATTGTGGGATATAGCGATCTTGAATAATCCATTGCAGCGTTCGCCTTTTTGCGCCTTCGTCTGTAAACATGGATAATAATCAATCTGACTTATGTTTAATGAATAAGTAATAGGTGTTTATAAAAGATTATTGATTAGGAATTTGGTATAATGTTTTCATAAATATAGACAATTGTCTAAATAAAAAATATTCATCAATTTAAATGCCTGTATATAAATTAAAATAATAGAATTCATAACTATTATTAGTTTTAGGAAGCATTTCCTAGTAGATAAGCAACCATTTCGAGGTTAAACGAAACTATTTTTAATTAACAGCTTTAAACCAATTTGGTGCTTTAAAGTAGGTTATGTAAATTAAAAAAATATCTCATTCTCGGAAATTCGAATTCTTCAAATTCTCATAGGAATATTCTTAACTTCAACATTGTTTAATTAATTATATCTCAGCACTCGTGTGTTTTCACAAGTACATAATACGTACACAACAATAAACCCGCTTATCACCAACATTTCTTTATTTTAATAATCTCACTCCATATTTGCTCAAGAGACCCTACAGATTCATTGAAACTTCATCCGATCCCTATCTACCTATCAATTTAAAAAACCCTCCCTCCAAACACTCAAACCCCACGCTCACCTTCCAAAAGCCAACTCAACAAGCAGAAACCCCCCAGAATTTCGGATTATCACATTAACGCGTCGATTTTCGCCTCTCACCGGGAAATCGGACAAAAGGCTAGAATTTACCGTAAACTCCCAACGATAAGATAAGCCCAAGATTTATCGGCACAAGATTTGACGAGACTATTTAAAGAAATATTCATGGTAGCCTCGCGGCGATGTTTATCAACTCTCTCTCTCTCTCTCTCTCTCAGACAAAACGCGAGATTGAGGAAATGGCCAAGTATGTAACAACCCCGGCGCATGAGCCGTTATACACTCCGTAGCCGAATTTCGCGCGTGTATGTATGTCATACGCACACGTACACACCTCAAGTTTAAAAAGAAGAGAGAGGGAGGGCATATAAGAAAGAGGGAGTAAGAGAGAGAGTAAAAGAGTGTACGTGCGATCCACAAGAGGAGCGCGCGTGTGTATGCAGCTACGCTGGCGTATACGTAATTTCGGCCGATAAAAATATTACGCAAGCCATTTCGCGAAGGTCGAAGCAAGTGTGTTGTCGGCGGGTATCGTTTGTAGGATACCGAGCGCCGGGCCCGGAGAGAGAGAGAGAGAGGAAAAAAAGAGAAAGAGCCTTTGCGCAGCAAACGAGAGCGAGAGTGAGAGAGAGAGAGAAAGTCAGCTACTCGTATATGTACGTACACGTTTGCACGCGCGTACATTCATTCAGGCAACAATGAGAGAGGCACACATACCGCTAAAATAATGCGCTGCCTCGGCTCTTTTCGCTTCCCAGTCGCGCGCGCGCGATTTTCTCGCCTGTATAACGAAACGTGGGCGCGTCGCCCCTTGCGAAATTCGTGGATCGAAACGAAAAACAGACACACACACTTGGCTTACCCAGTTTTCGCGTTCCTACTGCACTTGTGACCTAGAACCTTCTCTAGCTCGGCCTACACAACAGGTACTCCAGTCAGCCCGAGACGAGCTATGAAAGGGAGCGGAGGTCGAAAAAAGAAGTTTTGAAAACTCTTTAAAGCGCCGACGATCCCGAGCAGCGGGTGGTCTTCCAAACAGCTTCCGAAAAGACTCCCCCGCGCGCGCACTTTAAGCATAGTAGCCAAGTGTATACAGAGCTGCCTGTCGTTATCTTCGCCGATCCCAAAAGTCCCGAAAGTCCAAAGAGAAAGTTCGCGTGCACGCCGGGGGCACGTTTCCTCTGTTTCTCTCTCTCTTTCTCATTTTTCATTTTCCCGGGCGTTTAGCGCTACGCTACCGTTAGCGGCTTTTCACTTTCTCTCCACTTTTACTTCTCTTTGCTATTCTAATTCTCGAGCGCGCGCGCGAGCTACTCCTTCTTTGTGCGTGCCGGATTTTTTTGCCTAGGCTATTATTCTCGTCTCTCCCCGCTGTGTGCCTTCGAGCTTTTTGCGGCTCGCGGCTGCTTGCGAGCTTTGGCTTGCTGCGACTGGAATTCTTGAGTGGAGCTCGAAAAAGGCTCTTTCGTTCTTTAATTGCCGATATATTGTTTGTTGAAGTTGACGAAACTGATGGTAATCGTGTTTTATTTTTATTCAATTTCGTGTTTTATCGCTATCAAAAATGCCTTAATCAGAATGCCGAGAAGCAACGCTTCATTCACAACGAATCAGCGTTAAAGGAAACACGCCACGACAAAATTTTCGCATCCTCCTTCCTCCCGCATTCCGGAAACTCGAACGAAAAAGCCCCACCCCGGCTCGCAACACCGATTGCCAAACCGAGCGCTTAAGCTTAAAAATAACCCGCTCGCCTCGGTCCGCCTCTGTTTACAATTCTTATTATTAGAAAACATCAAATCCCGAGGCAATTAAAGCCCCTCCGCTTATCATCCGCATCTCCCAAGCTCCTATCACACCCAGGCAAGTGTCTCATTTGACGAGCCGGCCTGGTGGCAACAATCCATCGCCTAGTTATAAAACTAAAGAGGCTTTGCACTCTCGAATGTCAGCAGCCGTGTCAGGGCCAGCCCGCGCGAGCCAGATACTACTCCCCGCTGTGTATCGAGGGGATCGATTATTCGGCCGATCTTTTCCGAGCTCTATATACACCACATCGGCACCCTCCGTGAAAGCAGGTCAGATTAACGAAAAAAAAAAAAAAAAAAAGGAGAGGATACAAACAAGGTGAGCGCGCGCGCGAAAACGCATCTCTGCGAAAGTGGTGCGCGGAGAGAGAGGAAAAGTGTCAGTCATTGATCGGCGCGCAGGTATATAGACACTTGCTGTGCTGTGACCCTTGCTCGCTCGACTGCAGTGCAAACTGATAGCCGTGCGCCGCTCGTCTATGTATATGCACCGCGCGTATATATACACACATAGCCAGAGGCGCGTGTGTATATAGTAGAGGAAGAGCATCGCGCTCGCTGAATGCAACAGCCCTGACCTACATAGTAAAGCGCGAGCGCGCGCGACTCGTCGATTAGGGGCTAGTCAACGCCACCTACTTGCCGCGTCGTATCGTCGGACAGAGCGACGCGCGCTCGACTAAAGCTCTTTTTTTTTTTTTTTAACGCCAATATAAAAGATCGGCGAGAAAAGCGCGCGACTGTGTCGAATGGAAAATTGAGAGCGACAGGCGCCAGGAGAAACGGAGAGGAAGTAGCTCATTGATTAGCCGCGCGTCCAAGATTCGCGGGCGCGGAACTTTCCTTTGGAAACTTTTCGCTCCCTCTCGCGTGAAAGTTATATACCTGCGTGCTCGCTGTTTTTTCGCGGGAATAAAGGAAAAACGCTAGTCGCTTACACACACACATGCAGCTCGCACACCGCCTCTCTCGATGCATAATCTCGTTACGTTGACGCGCTCTTCATCCTTGACACCTTTTCCTCTCTCTCTCTAGCTCTCTCGCCTCTCTTATTCGCTTGTTCGCTCATTCATTCGTTCGCGCAGCTGTACTACAAGTATAGATGCAGCCGCGGCGACACGTAGAGTGCGACTCTCCTCTCTCTCTCTCTCTCTCTTGCGCGCACAGGCGAAGTATAGAGCTTAGACCTCGGCCGACAAATCCATAAAACGGACAGCGACCCAGCCGCGAGCGAGCCGCGAGAATTTATAAAGTCATTTGCGCGCACTAGAAGTGCTAGGAAAATATGGGAGGAGGAAAACTATTTTCCTGGTTGCGTGGCTTTATATACCTGCGCTCTGTTTGTCCGGCTGCTGCTGCTGCTGCTGATACTTTGTCGCGAGGACGGAGCTCTTTGAGTTATTTCATCGGTCTGGCTTGATTTCTCAGGCCTGCTTTTGTCTTCTGCTGAGGCGTGTTTCTGCGCTTTTTTTAAAACGCGGAGTCGTATATTTGTTAAGTTAATGAATATTTCTGTTTGCCTTACGGTCTTTGTTCGGCCGCGCGCGCTCGGTTTTTGAATAGCTCTCTGCCGTTCGATTATTTTATTATTTGAGAACTGGACTAATATTTTTACGATAACGAACTAATGGAGTATGAAAATACGAGAAAAGATGATTCGTCGCCGGCTGATAATCAATAGATATTCATGCGTCATTGACCAGGGTATATATATATTCCCAATTTCAGAATAACGAGTTATTCGACTGTTAAGAAAGTGCTTTCAATAAATTTTAGGAATTGAGAAATTGTTATGTAACTAGTTTTGTGTGTTAAATTTTTGGTAATCGAAGTCACGTGGCTAATTTATTAGCAGACTTTGTACATACATGAAAAGAATGCTTTCGATCGTAGTATCAGTGTCATGTAAATTATTTGAAATTTGTGTCTATTTTGTCATTTCGCTTTCTTGGGAAAAATTTAATCATCTAATATAGCGATTATCTATATTTTGACCGGATATGTGTACTTAGCAATTGCATGCGTCAAATGTAGGTCAAAGTAAAGTAATCATATAAAAACTCAGACAGACATCTTATAGATCTTGAAAAATGTACTAAATCGCATAGATACGTATTTTAAATTGGAATATTTCAAAACTGTAAAGTTCACAAGAAAAATTCATTTGATGTCTAATAGATTTAAATTGGGAAGATTTCGATAAATATAAGGTCTTAAAAGCTTCACAATTTAAATCTATTATATAAACTTTATACTAATGCAGTTCTAATATTCAATTAAAAGTCAACGTTTCCAGATCTAGATACTTATTTAAAACGAAAATCTAAAAATAAATTACTATTTAAAGTACAGCAAAACACAATTAAGCCATCAAACTAATCAAAATCCAAGTCTCACCCATCATCCGAATCAACACAAAGTCACACCAAAACCCTATCAAAATCCTTCCACCCCAACCCAACCACCAACCCAAACCAAACCATCTCACCCCACCCCCAACAAACCCTCCAATCTATCCTTAGTCCCCGCAACCACCCAAAATTAGAACCACTCTCACATTATTCCTCCTTCCACCGGGAAGCGAGAGAGACTGCGAAAATTTCAAGGTTCCGGCACGGTAGAACTCAGAGCCGGCCGCGGGAATTTTTGTGCGCGACAGCAAGAGACGTCGGGAGCGTAACGAGGTGATGTCAGTTACAGAAAGAGAGAGTGGTTATACCGTTACGTAATGCGGTACCTGCGGCATACGTGTTTTGTATGTCGTAGAGAGCGACAGGCGAGCGCGCTCGAGTGCCGAGGCTCCGCGGGACAAGGAAGAGAGAGAGAAGAAGCGAAGGAGAAAGTTAGAGGAACGAGAGGCGCGCGCGCGAGGCCCGAAATGCTGACCTTACTTATATGTATATGCCCATCGCGTAATCTTTCCTTGTAATCCTTACGTGAGCGGGCGCGTTTATTCACGAACTTTGATGTAATTATTCGTGGATTGATATTCGGCGTAGCGAATTTCTGGTTCCGATTACGTCTGGGATGGAAACTTTTCGTGTTCCGTGGGTTGGTCTGGCGGCTGGGTAAGGTAAGGTAAGGTGGTTGATGGTTTTGGTGAGGGAGGCGTTAAGGGTTGGGGGGTGGGGGTGCTTGGTTTATTATTTTGTTATATGGAATAAATAATAATGTATATGGTGCAAATAAAAGAGATAGCGATAGGATTCTTTAAACCTAAGACCTTAAACCTAAAAATTTGAAATTAAAAAAAAATATCAGAATAGGTTCAAGGCCAAGCAAGGTTGCTAGCGTGGCTAACATTCAGTAGTTAGATATACACAAGTTCTTACTTGCATGTTTCTACCTTGTCATTTTCCATCGCACTGTTGCCACTTAAATAATTAATATTTATAGTGGTTTTAATCTTGAAACCGTACACATGCGAAAAAAAAATGGAGCCGTAAGTTGGTCTTGCAAAAAATGCGTCAGACATGATTATTTATTTATTAGCGGTTTCGACTACATCCTGTGGCGTGACGAGTTCTGAACTCGCGCATGGCGAGACTAACGTCGGCCAGACCCACGACCTGAGAATTCTATTATTAAAATAACAAAAATTCAATAGCTACTTGTCATATCATTCAAGTTGGTTTCTTATATTTTTTGCGGAATTACGAGTTCTTCGAACTTGAATTTTTATATGCTTATAATAATTTAGCGCGAATTTACATGCGATTCATTCATCTGAGTTCATCAATTTATTTATTTCAATACGTTTTCATGAGGTACGATTTTTATTTTTAAATTGTTGTTGTAACTAATAGTAATTAAAAATTTAAGTATTTACCTATAAAATTTATCTGATAAATCGTTTAAAAAAATAATGCTTCCAACATAAATTTGATTCATTCAAAGTTCACGTAAACTATAGTTTGATATGCAGTGGTACGCGATTTTTTAAACCTTTTATTTTAAACAAGTTGAATGCTCACAAATACGTAATTGTAACTGATGTTTCTTGAATTTTTCATATTTATAACTTTCGTTCAGCAGAACAGCTCTAAAAAAATCACGAGCCCCAATCACACTTTTCTCTTTATTTTTCCACGGAATTTCAACTGCATACAAACTACAGGAAAGCCTAAATATAAACGCGAATCATGAGAACGCCGCACGTGATATAACCCGATTGTACAATATAGCTCCAGGTGTTAAAAAAAATCCCAAAGTTCCACCCCACCCTTATCTCAACTTACCTTGAATCGATAAATAAAAACCCCAAAACAAACAACCGAAATCTTGCCAAACCCAAATTGGAAAACCCACAGTGGAAAAATTCAAATAGCTTGCCAAATCCGCCAAGCTCGCGCGGTATTTCCAAATCAGCCTCTACAATCAGTTCCTGATGTCTCTCTCTCTCCGCTCTCTCGTATTTGGGCGCAAAACGGGGACTCGAGGCGCTACTCGATCGATCAAGATTTTTCACGGCAATTTTTTTTTTTCCCCCTCGTTTCTTACGCTCTCCCGGCTCTCCGCTGGCGCAACCAGCTCGCTCGGCTCTCTCGGTTGTATATATGCGAGAGCGAGCGAGCGAGCGCGTGTGAGTACTCTCGAGAAATTGCTTAATGAACCTGGCGGCGGTGGCAGAGGCTATGTTACTTCTCCGTTGGCTGGCTGAAAGTAAGGTAGAAACGTTGCAGTGGGTCAAGGAGAGACGACGGAGCGGCACGCCGCAGCTTTCACTTCCTCTCTGCGAATATATATGCGTAAACGCGCCGAGCAGCGCCGCGAGCTTGTTGTTTCTGCGCGCTCGCTGTATTTTTATTTGTCTTCGTTATTTTTTCGTGTTTTCCTTTTTTTCTTATGGTTGATGGAACGACGGTTTTTTCGTTTTTTGTTTAGGTTTTTTTTTGGGGTATTTGGGTTTGTGGGGGTTTCTAAATTTTTGCGGGAGGTTTGGGGTTTGATGGAATGTCTTTTTGTGACGGGTTTTTGGTTGAAGGTGGATTGAAATTTGCGCTGAGTTATTATAAAAGTGAACTTTATTTGGGGTGTTAGTTATTTAATTCAATGAAGCAGAATTAAAAATAATTACCTAGATTATTTAATGAACAATTGTTTATGATAAGCTTTAGCGAATTGATTTTCATATTACTTTTTTGCATCACTGATAAAGGTATAATAAATTACTTTAAATCATAGTTTATTATAAATAAGTAAAAATTAATATTAATAAATAGTTAGTTTCAATAAGTCGTAAATTATATAAATTGTATCCGATTTTGCAAAGTGATTAATGTAGAATTATAAAATCTCATATTTGTTGCATGATTCATGAAAAAATTTATTAATTATTTACATAATATGAACAATACATCATCTTTATCAGTATAGTAGATAATCATTTAATAAAATAACAATATGTTATTTTTAATTATCGATAGATAGATATATAAGATTTCGTCCCAACAAAATTTCCAATGCACACTAAATACTAAGATTATTTACAAATTTCGTAAAGATTTGTGCGAACCCTTTAAGAGAAATCCTAAAGAACCAGTTGTGAAACTACAGAGCCTAAATGTATGTACAGCATATAGCTGCTTGTAATTAAGTTTCTCATGGGTTAAGGAAATGCGCAACTCCAATGCATCTGGCTTGTCGACTTCACATTTTCCGTTCTTGAAAAAGAGATTGAATTACGAAGTTTTTCAACTGTTATATGAACTCAAAACAGGTTTATAAAATAATTTTCAAACAAATTGAAGTAAAGTATTATTATTGAATATTTATTTTATAAATAAAATATTTTTTTCATAAAATCGACGATAAAAAATTAAATTTTATTTTATTTTTTTATTATATTCATCTAACAAAGGACGTTTTCTGAAATATGAAAAATGTATTGTTTAATAAGTATTATCTTGGCCTATAAATTTTTTAGAGGGTTTTAATCAATTAATAAATCTGATTAAAAATGAGAAATTTTATTTTAAAATCTGTAGAAAATTCGATAAGGTATTTCAAAAGGTTTGTTAACAATGATTAAATATATACAAATTACTAACAGACAGGTGTCTGCATCCATTATTCGCTCTGAGCACAAGGTTGAAGGGGATAAGAGAATCTGCGGCAGCGTCCGGGGTGGTATAAATAATTACATTATATCGATGTCATACCCGTCCCTCTCTACAGACTTATTTTAAAAAACAAAATAAAATAAATTTATTGTTTAATATTTATTACAGAATTTAGAAGTTTTCCATAATGCGTAATATAAAATTTCCGGTATTATTTTATTCGTAGAGGACGAGAGGGTCTATATACGTGTATAGCAAGCTCGTATGTAATAGAACCGTTTATAAAAAATGGTATTCGAACTTTTAAAACTTTTTTGCGCTAAAACTTGATAATAAAAATTTTAAAGGTTCTGAGAATTCCTGTCTATAAACCCAAAATCATTTGGGGTAAAACTTTTGAATTTAGCAAATACATGTGTTTGTATATGAACCAAATAAATGTGTTTATATATCGTAAGGTTATTGATTTTATAACTAAGGAAATCTTTATCATTAAAAATGACGATCTATAATTAACATTAGCTGTGTGCATTTATAGATATCCGAAGTGTCAATTCATAAATGTAATTCAGTTTATTAAAATGATTTAATCTCTGAAGCAACATTCAGCATTAGAATGTTAATATTAGTTTTCCCTGATAACTACCTAATCTTCATTGCCACTTTGCTCAAACATAGTAAAGTGTCAAACTCTATATACCTAATAGCTGCTCAATCACTTTCGATTTCAACTATCCCAAGAATACAAAAATCATTCATCCAATAAAAACTATAAAAAAAGTACCATTTTCAAATAAGTTAATTAACCAAACGCTTCCATCTCTTATTCTTGCAGTGGATGCCCGGGAGCTGGTCCAGCAGGCGCGCGACTCGACGGAGAAGGAGGCGCTGGCGCTTGCCTCGGTGAAGACGGAGCCGGGCTCGATAGCCGGCAACAGGCTCCTCCATGGCATCCTGTCGCAGCACCACTCGCAGCACCAGCACCACCAGCAGCACCAGCCGCACCAGCAGCACCAGCAGCACAGCCAACCGCACGGCCTCGCCGCGCTACAGAACGGCTACGGCCGACATCTCAGCAGCCAGCCGCCTTACAATACTGCCGTCATACCGACAACTAGTACCACACCAGGTATGTCTCTTTTCTTATTGGTCGTCTCGATGGTAAGTCATACGCACGTGGATAACGGTGGAATCGGGAGGGCTTGTGTTGTAGGGGTTATTGGTACAGTGGGAGGTCGAAAGTGGGCAATCTGGAAACCGATGATTTTTTGATAAATGTGTTTTTAAGATAACGTTATTAGGTAATTTAAAATATGCAGATGTTTAACTTTTCAGTTATGAAATTATTACTTTTTATATATACGTAAGTAACTTATCAGATTTAAATATCCAAGCTCCATTTAATTATATTTAAATAGAAGATAATTCATTCTCTTTCTACCTGTCGGTCTTTTTTTCTATCCTTTAATAGCAATCATTTCACTTGCTCATTTATTTTTATGAAAAATTGTAATACTATCACTGTTATTAATAAAACTGTCTTCCGCATTTCCACAATATTCTTTTCTTTGCACTTGATCGAAAATTTTATTTTTCTGAATTCTACAAAATAATAATAAATCAGCTCATTTTTACCCACACCTTTTAATAAATTAATAAACAAAAGAAAAAAAAGTGCACAAATAACGGAACAAAATTTTTTTCGTTTCGGTTTCTCCCATATCTCAATTCTCCACATCCACACGCTAATTGTCTACCATGGAGCACGCGTGTAATATTTATTACCAGAAAATCACTAGCTTCCAGCTTGACAATTCAAGCCGAGACACAGGGAGGGTACACGCAGGGCGGGTAGGGATATAGAGCTGAGATCTCGCATCGTTTGCGCAAGCCCAACGAGACAGTGAGTAAAGCAAAAAAAAAAAAAAAGACGCAACTGCAGCGCAACGATTCGTGCAAAACCCCTTAAAAGGACTGGTTATGAGATCATCTCACTCCCGGGGGGAGCTCAGGCCGAGCTGAGAGACCGTGGGAAGGGGTCAATCTGCATAGGAAATGACCGGCCGACCTTGTTCCGTTGCATAAAGGTACATTTAATTGATAAATGTGGTTTCCTCCTTCCCTGTGTAGCCAGGCCTCTTACCGGGAAGAGCTCAGACGCGTCAGTTATACAGCTCATACACACACGTACACGCGTAGCCTATGACTTTCGAGTATATACATATATGTACCAGCGCCCAGCGATATATCCATTCGCAAGCGAGTGTATTATTAAAAGACTGTAGCTTGATAATTCATGACTAACGATGATAATGAGCAGGAAGCGGATCACTGCCAGCGAGTCCAGCCGACAGCGGGGTCAGCGACGTCGAGTCCAGCACCTCGTCGGGCGGCAACGAGGACGCGAATCTCCTTCTCAAGGCGAGGCTCAATCCTAACTCGTCCCTACAGCCGAGCCTTGCCGCTTCTCATCACTCCCATCTCACAGCAGGTAAGCACCCACTCCAACATCTATCTATATCAACTCTCATAAATCTAAAGCAACAACAGTTTAAAAATAACTAAAGAAAAACACAATATAAGCTCATCTCTCGAGACATCTCGCTCAACAATCTATCTCGATAATAGCGCTGGGCAGGTCAACGGCCTGCCACAGTCCAGGCGTATATGGCGGCGCGGGTGGTTTTCTACCCCCCTCGTTTCACCCGCACCAGCACCACCAGCACCACCAGCCGGCGAACCAGTACCAGCACCACCACCAGAGCCACCGGGGGAGCTCGCCCCACCAGCAGCACCCGGCCAGCCACGGCATGCCGACGACAATGGGACCACCGCACCACCATCATCTCCACCATCAGCCGAACCTCCAGCACCTACACTACCGCCAGCCTCCAACGTGTAAGTACATTTTCATTTTCTCTTTTTTTTTAATTGTCTTCCGTCTGCCGAACAGGCGCCAGATACGCACAGCCTTCCTTAATTTGACGACTGTCACAGATCCAGCGAGGCGCAGATTAGATAGCGAATTATGTTTTTTTTATTTGCGGCACTACACTTTTGATAAGGGAGCAGCGCGCTCTTATTGACTTATAATCTCTGGTGATCTGGGTCACGGTTTAATTGAGCGATTAAATCGAAGGTCGCGCTTAGATTAGGAAATTATTTTAAATTTCTCTCGGGCTCTCTTTTATACGTTGATTTGCGCAGCCGCGAGTCGCTGAAAAATTATTGCAATAATTGAATTGCCGAGGTGAGCGTATATACCTTAAAGAGCTGGATGAAAGGGAACGCGAGTGGGTAAATACGTAATGGCACGGTTAAAATTTTTTACATATTTCGAGCAGTAAATTAACCGGTATTGAGGACTTGTTGGGTACCACATGTGCATAAGTAATTCCGTTGCGAGTGGCGGATTAATGTTACCTGCTTAAGTTGGAATAATAATTGCAGCACTGAAATAATAATTCTAGTACTACTAAATTCCTCATCTACGACAAGGTTTACCAGGAGCTCGTCTATTTATTTTCATTTAAAACATCTTCAGCCGAATTAATGCCGCGATAAAATTTTTCGAGATTATTCGCACCGCGTGTATTTTTAGACTTTTAATTATCTTTTCACATATCGTTCTCAAGAAACGAGCAAAAATAAAGATGCCCGAAACGTTGATAGTATTCTAAGTACCACACGTACCGAATACTCACCGAAAAAAAAACTTTCGCGCCTTTCGAAAATTCTCAAAACAACCATCGCCAATCCATAAAACCCACTACCCACTCATCCGTAAAGATCCCCGCCGTCCGACCAGTCCATTGTCTCTCTCACAAATCCACAAAAGCAGCGGAAAAGTATAAAATCCATCAGCGAGAAACGAGCTCGCGCGCGCGATAAACGAGCGCTCGCAGGGGAGTAAAAATGAATTCATGTTCGAATGCATCAATATGGCGCTGGTGGCGCGCGCGCTCGCGGCTGCACGCCGCTGACCTAATTTTCCCTCCTCCTCCTGCCCCCCCTCCCCGCGCTCTTTGGCTGACTGTCTCTCTCAGTGTTGGCCAAACCGTCAACCCAGATCCTCTCGCGGCGCAATATTTTCCTCTCTCGGCCGGCGTCACATTTTTCGGCTTTTCCTATATTGCCTCACGCCGTCGCTCGCGCTAATAATTCGCTGCTCGCGCGCGCTAGATATTTCTCTCTATTCCAACTTTTTTGCCAAGATAGCGCGTGTGGCGAATCGATAAGCGGACCATGGAGCGCCCGCTGTATACAATCAATGAAATTCACCTCTTTGAGGAGATATACACGTAATTGAGAAATCCGCCGGCTTTCCGTGTGCGATTTCCCAATCGGCCTGATAAGAGCCGCGGCTGAATTATTTTCAGCGGAGAGAGGATCTATCAAGCGACGCTATCGCTCTCTTTCCGGCTGAATCCGTAAACGAGGAAACAGCTCGATAAAATACGGTGTTTACTCTCAACGTCTTTGAATTGAAAAAAAAAAGAGTCATTATTAGCGAAAGAAAGAGAGTGAATCGTCCTCGTTTCCAGCCTAAGGTAGCCGCAGGCCCTCTGGTATTATTAATCGCGCAACGCTTGCGCACAAACACACAGAGCAGTGAGAGAGAGAGAGAGGCACAATGTCGGGAACTCGAACTCGGTATAAAGCCAGGGCTCTCTCGTGGCCTCCCGCCGCAGCGAGTAAAAGTGTGCCGGATTGTATAATCGAACGTGAATAAGCAAAATGTTACGCCATAGCGATTTGGTAACGGGGCAGGCCCCACTCTCCGCGCTCTCTCGGCTTATTCACTTCGCTCACGCGTCTTCTGTGTATTTCGTCGACGCCACCGCCGCCGCTCTGCTACCGCTGTTCTGCTTGTTCGTTTTGGTAGCTATAAGGAGAGAGAGAGCTACCTGTTACGCGGATGGCCGATTATTTGGGAGGTGAGGAAGTGAATGGTGAACGAGTAAGGGGTGGCTTGTTGTTTGGTCTGATTGGTGATGTGATAGGGGAGTGCTGGATTTTGGGGTTTGATGGAGAACGCGGGAATTTTTGAAATTTTTTATGGTTGTTTTTGAGTCGAGTTGGGTTTTGCCGTTACGGAAGAGTACGTGCTTTGAGAATGACTTACTTAAACTTGATTCGCTTGTTTGAAAAAGTGATTGCGCCATCTTGCCGGTAGGTATATGCTCGTGAATTTCGTTTGCCGAACAGTTTTCGCGCGTGTTTATTCTCGATTGTTTGAGTTTAATTTGAATAGATTCCCGATTAAGCGCACGAATTTAAATACGTATTCTTTTATACTTTCGCATTCAAAAATCAATGTCTATACTGTCATAATTAAGTAACCGTTTGAAAAATTTAAGTCTGATATAAAAGCTTTGCGATTTAATTCAACTAAAAACCGTACCGTCAAAAACCCGTTAATACGACGCGGAGCATTTCGTAATTAAAAGTTTGATCTATCCATTAGACTATTTCAAACATCTACCGCTCGAAGCGTCCAAGATACCAAACAGCACCTCCAGCGCCTTCCTCAATTATCCAAAGACGCAAATAACCCATCCGTCCAACTTTCCTCATCCCGTTCCTCCTCAGAAACAAGTCATCGATTGACCAACCGGCTAATCAACCTTCAAAAATCCCCTCAAAACATTCAATTCCCATCCAATCTCATCCAATCTCATCCCATAATCCTCGCACACCTCGGACGAAAACATTGCGCAACGAGATCGAGGAAGGAAAAGCCTCAAGCCCAGCAAGGACATCACCCATCTCTCACGATTCGGCTATCTTTACTTTACTTACACTTAGTCGAAAGCGAGCTCGACGCAACCGCGCGATTCAAGGTCGGAGAAATCGCGACTCTCGCGAGATGAGAAAAGTTGGCAGCCGCGCGCGCGTTTTTACACTCTCCTTTTTCTTCGCGCTCGAGCGCCGCCGCGCAAAAATCCTCCCCCTCTCTCTCTTTTACGCGTGAAAACGCGAGAGAGAGAGAGCATGAGAACGGCGTCCTGGTTGCCCTAGATCAAGATACGCGTATTCTCCCAGCGATGCGCGTATACACTCGGCTGTGTGTATTTTTAAAAAAGCCGCGGCACAATACCGCAGAGAGACGTCGTAATAACGCAGGCTCTACATACTCGCGCTGTATAGCGGGGAGAGAGAGGAAAAGCTATCGTTTCGCCGAAGCGCGAGCGCAGAAAGAGAGAGGGATGCGCCCGTCGATTCCTCTTCCTCCTCGCGTGTGTGTGCAGCAGAAAGAGAGAGAGAGAGAAGCCGCGCACCGGATGCGCAGCGCGAGGCAAACAAGACGGAAGGCGGTCTATAGGCGGCTGCGCGCGCGCGTCCGAAGAATGGAAAAAGAGCAGAAGAAGAAGAAGAAGCAGAAGACGGCGCGGAGAGGCAGAAGAGAGGAGAGGAGATAGGGAGAGAAATGAAGGTCTTGGGTTTTTGCAGCGAGTATAAGAGAGCTCGAGAGTGGGAGAGAGAGCTGAGCGTCCTTCCTGGGTCTCTGCCCCGTGCGCGCTTGCAAAAGCATTGCTGCCTGTGTGTGTGTGTGTGTGTGTGCGTCGCCGTCGTGCGCTATACCACAGAGCAAAAATGCACACGGTTTCTTTCGCTCTATTGCGAGTTTCCGAGAGACGCGCGAGCGCAGAGAGACGGCTATATGCGCGCGAGGTTCTCAACCAGTCCTCGCGCGCGGATCTGGACATCCGCCTCGGGGTGTGCATGAGCAAGTGCGCCTTTCTCGGATATGCGTTTTAATGGGCTTCGTGGATATGCGGGGCTGTTTTTGAATTTGGAATTATGCCGCTGAGTCAGGGTCGCTTCTTAGGAAGTGGATATAGGGCCAAGGTGGCTCTCTTAACTACTGATTTCGTTCTGGACATTGGGAAAGACAGTCGCGGCCAGCTGGTAAACAACAAACTCGGAGCTCCAAAATCTCGGATCCGGCAATATTTTTAGACTTTTCATTGCTGCACGCGCGGAATGACTACACAAAGATCGAGCGCGCGCGCGAGAGAGCGAGCAAGTCAAGCCGAGAGAGAAGCGCAGAGGCGTAAAAGCGAAAAAAACAGAAGAAAAAAAAGAGAGCGCCGAGGATGAGCTCGCTCTCGCGCTAGCGAGTGCAGTAGATCTCTCTCTCTCTCTCTCTCTCGGCCGACGTCGGCGGCGCTCGTATGTGGAGCTGCGCGCTGCCGTATATATAAGTCGGTGTGTATAGACGGTGACCTTGTCGCCGGCAATTCACCCCGTCTGTTCCCCTCTCCTCTCGCTCTATACTGCCCCCGCTCTTCTCCCTCCCACCTCCTCTATATACTCACTCCCTTCTCTCTCTCTCTCTCTCTCTCTCTCTCTCTCTGCGCTCACTGCAATTCTTCCTTTTCCTCGTTCTCCCCCCCCCCCCCCCCCCCCCCCCCCTCCCCCCC